>JARFJB010001908.1:890000-1012500 GCA_036346205.1 Vesta saturnalis | reverse complement strand
TTTATGTCGCTATAAGTATCGGACATTTATATTTTATACAAAATGAGTATTATATATTTGAGTGAAATAAAAAACTTACAGTCGTAGTGTTTAATCAATATTCATTGGATTTTACCTCTATAAATTTGATTCAAATATGACGTAATGTGTGTGAAATAACGTGATGATGGATGGTGCCACCGGCGACAGTGTTTTATATTGAATATCAATACTTATTTATGAATAAAACGTTGTTTGTGACGAATATGCGAAAATTTTGAAATTGAATTCAACTCCTCCAAGCGCTCCGGGAATTGTAGGCGCCCCCTCCATCTATGCTCGTTTTTTTGAAACTTTAATTAATCGGTATATGGCATACAAAACTATTTCTTATGGGTTAAAATAACAATTATAAAAAAAAGCACTATGTTTTGAAATTAAACTTTTATTCACAGAAACATAAACATTAAAATAATAATACACGTTTTTCAAAATAGTAAATAAGTATCAAATATATCTTAAAACTGCAAATATATCTTACAGTCTAACATATGTGTTTATTTTTATTATTATTAATAATTGGGATTTATAAAACACTAGCTTTGCGCGCTTTATTTTTGTCAAATTGCTTTATCACCTCATTGAAATAATGGCAAAATTTTTCAGCCGCTCCTGTAACATTGTTGACCTTAAATAATCTTTAACTACTTACATTTTTAATTACTTTAATTTTTAAAAGACCTTTCAGCATGAAACTTAATAATATTTGCAATGTTACAGTAGTCATAGGAAATTCTTTACCGTTAATATCACGTTCATTTTTATTTTTGTCCGTTATAATAGGTACTTTCAAGATCTGTGGAAAAGTTTAATTGCTCTTCTCCTTAATGTCGCGAAAACTTAGACAGGTTACTTAAAATTAAAGTTTTGTGAAAACTTCTTTATCAATGTAAATCTCTCTGGTATAGATTGAATGCTCAAATGTAATACATCAAAAAAGCAATCGACCTTGAAACGCAATTCTTTATTTTCTATTATTTCACATCATGCGCGTAAGTGAATTGCTATTTTGTTTTTCTGGTTATTGGCCTTCTTTAGTATCAAATTTTGCCTCAATATCGAGCGAAGAACCAACTTCTTTAGCATCGACTAATAAATTAGAAAACCCTTTGCCTGATCTGTACTTTTTTAAAAAATCGGTTAATATGTTTAAACTTGAACACGCATGCGAAATGTTAAAATCTTTGGTTTGTAATATTTTACTTGAAATATTTACCTTAATTAAAATATTGTACCATAAACTTAATAAACATATGAATTCAATATTTTTAATTTTTTTCCTAACAGTTGCTACCTTTTTTGCATTATTATTAAATAAAAAAAAAATAAATAAATGATACAGGTTTTAAAGTTAAATTTTAAACATATTTTTTTAAAACTGACCACCGAATTGTTGAAGCCGAAAAAACATTATAAATTTCTTGAATGATTGAAAAAAAATTAACACATGAAATATTACATTTTGCAGCGTCGTTCACTACAAGGTTTAATGTGGTACCTACAAATTTATGAATTTATGACAAGAATTTTTTTTTGAACCCCATTATGCTTCCCTAGCATATTAGCACCATTGTCGTACTCTAGTCCGCGTAAATCGTCGATATGTAAATCATATTGTTCCAATGTCGATAATAAGAACGCTGATAGCCGTTTCCATGTCGTATCTACAGTACGGCAAAAGGTTACACAGTATTGCCTTGGATTAACCAAAATTTAAATTCACGAATCAAATGAAATCTGAAATTTTCTCTTGGTGGCTAACATCAGGTGTACAGTCAAGGATAATACAAACATATTTACACTTTTTAACCCTATTAAAAATTTCCTCACTTAGGATGGTGCCCATGAAATTTACTATAAGATACTACCGTGTTAAATTTGGATATCATTTCAATGCATTTAAAAAATTTTTCTTTTTTTCAAATAATTTATTAATTGTACCACGAGGAGCTAGATTTTGCTCAGACAAAAATTGTATTGTATAAAATATACTTTCAATAACAGCAGACCAATATTTTCTTTCTAAATTCAATAAATTACTGAGAATAGAAAGATTGATACAAGTTTTTAGAATTTTTATTTTAAATATGTTCAAAGTAATTGTCATTTACAATAATGCACTTAACCATTCTCATCTTCCATAGTGTAAAAGCGTTCAACCAGCTGTCTTTAGGGGTACTATCAAAAAAACACTTAACGGCGATGTCAATCTCCTCTTCTAACTGGAACCTTTTCCCTCTCAAATGTTTTTTGAGCTCAAAAATAGCTGTTTTCTGATCTTCTAATTTAATTGTGGCCACCAAACCCGTACTTCTAAAAAATACTGCGTACATAACTTTTTTCATTGCTCCTTGTTTTTTCACCATCGTAAGGGTTTCCTCGTCTTCATGTATCCAGATTCGGCTTTCTTGGCGAGTGGGAACATCAAAAAACGTTATGTACGTTTCATCGCCAGTTACAATTTTAGAAATAATTTGATACCTCCACTTCAAATATCTAAAGTTTTTCAAACTTTCACGCGCTTTTTGTAAATTGTAATGAGGGGTCCCTGTTACAACCTTTTCAATGTAAATTCCTAAATTATCTCATTGGGAGGATCCAACTTAATTCTCACATATAGGCAATGGGCTTCCTATTCCACCATTTCTTCCCGAGAATGTTTTCGTTAACAGATTAATGGACCATTTTCTGTGACCACCACTTGCCCTCGTTAAAATTTTTATACCATTTAAACAGTCCAATATTGAGAACCCCAAATAGATTTAAACTTTCCTAATTTTAATAAGTTTTTATCCATTTTAAATTTTCCCTATAATTTTCCATTTTTTTCGAATTTAAAACAAAAAAGAATTTATAAAATTTTTTAGAACTATTTTCAATCAATTAAAGCTACCCCAAATTTTAAATTTAAAAAACAAAATTTAATTTTAAACAAAAATTTGTTTTAAATTTGGGTTTAAAACTTTAATTTTTTAATTTCAAATTCAGAAAAATTTTTAATTAGTTTCAAGAAAGTCAAAATTTTAAATTTCCAATTTAAATTTAAAATTATTTAAAATTAAACAGTCAAAGCTCTGATTTTGGACATTACCTACTTTTATGCCTCCTGCTAAGTTTGAAGCTGGCTCTAAGTTTGAAGCATTTTTATTAAAAAACGAGTCTACTTCATGTTGATGGCTGCGACTGCGGTGTATTCATCTGTGCATCATTAGTTGCTATGTACCGGGTGGCCAACTAAGAACGGCCGTCGGCCATATTTCAGGAATGGATTACAGCACAGGTTCGGGAAAAATTTTTTTATAACAAAAGTGGCCTCGAGAAACGCCTGGAAATTATTTTCAGAATTGTAGGTCCATCGCTAGAGGGCATATTTGACAGTTAAAATACACCGCACTCGCAGCCATCAACATGAAGTAGACTCGTTTTTTTAATGAAAATGCTTCAAACTTAGAGCCAGTTTTAAACTTAGCAGAAGGCATAAAAGTAGGTAATGTCAAAAATCAAAGCTTTGACAGTCCTGAAGACCCTGGTTTTTGGCCAAATAATTTAACTCCATTTCAAAGGAATTTTAAAATACCCCGGATAAAATTAAAAACGGGATGCATCAGGTCGAAAGTTTTCCTCGACCTATTTTACTCGAATTCTGCCAAATTTAGAAAAAATTAAACGTCAATGACTTTTATGTTCTAATTCAAACAATTCAGTATTTTGGTGCTACTGTAGATAATTTTCTAGTTTTTTAAAAATTACAAGATTTTAATGGCTGGCAATGATTGAAACCAATAAACCAAAAAATTAAATTTTATTAAAATAATTAATTATATTTACTTTTGAACTTATTTGTTCATAACAAAAACTTATAATATAGGTGAACGTTTAAATGTTAATAAAAACAGCTAATCACATTTTGAAAAATTTTCCTTTTTAAAATTTTAACTGTCAAATACGCCCTGTGGACCTATAATTCTGAAAATAATTTCCAGGCGTTTTGGGTTTTTTTTTTTGAACGTGTGCTATAATCCATTCCTGAGATATGGCCGACGGCCGTTCTTAGTTGGCCACCCGGTACATCGACAAGGAGGACGTCGATGGTTCATCTTGATGTGTTTTTCCCAAAAATTGTGTTAGTTCCCCATAATTTTTCTCTAAGTTTTCTTCGCGTCTTCTTTCATTAATGAGGCTTTCATGTCCCGAAAGTTTCTTCTTTCGCTTTTCTGAACATCTATCGAAATAACGAATAGTTTAAAGAAGTGTAGGATTAATCGAATAATGATCTTTTTCACTTTAAATCGTTAAGTATTTTTCTTAAATTGTGCTTTACTACCCCTAGTTTTACTTTGAACACTAAAAACTCATTTTAAAAAAATCCGAAAATAATATAATAATTTTATTTTTTGTCTTACCTTATTTGACGTCTCGCTTTGGTCGAACTACTATAATTGCTATTACTTGATACTTGTATTTAATTTTAATTAATGTACTAAATTTGTTTGTGAGAACTTAATACAAACGCGCTCTTATATAGCGTTTTAAAATGAAGAGAATTTGCGCACACTGTTAGATCTAAGCACCGCACGTTGCGATAGGTATGAACGATATAAATGGATGCATTAATAAACATGGATAATTGATTACCCACGCATCAGTTCACCTGCATTTTTATTACGACGCCTTTTGGTCACAGCGCTCTCCTGGCGCTTTTTTGGTTAAGGTGCCGGGAGCACAGCCTCTCATCGCCCTATAGGATTGTATTTATTGAAGTAATACCCCATGAACGTCATTTATACAAAGTCAATGTATGGTCAAGGGCAAATTACTTTCTGTACTAGGACAAAAAGTAAATTACTTTTGGACAGTTGCCATGGAGACACCTAAGAATCTTGTTTTGGTACGAAATACTGTCACAATATACGACTTATTTAGGTGGTTGGAGAAAAAAAAAACCTTTTTAATGTCAATCTAACTTTTATTGTTCATAAACATTATCTTTATCTATATTAAAGTGAGTGTGCCAATCTTATACATGCGTTGAGTAACAGTGACATATAAAACAATTTTTAAAAATGCATCTTGCTTCTAATCTTTTATTAATTATAAAAGAATTATTTATTAAAGTAATTGTTAATACACTTACACTATAAATTATACTATGAACAAAAACTATGTTAATTTGATATAAATAAGAAAGTTCAAAGTTGTGTCAATATTTACCCGTATTACCTTATACAATGAAAACATAATATATATGTTTAACCTTACATATGTTGAATCATTGCAAGACTCTGATAACTTAACATACTTAATAACTGGTAAAGTATTTAATTCGAGGCCTAGGAAAAAATCAATAATCAAAATTAACATTAAGGCATACATACCATTTTGTCTTTGTTAGATTATAAGATGCCAAAACTTATTTAATCGGCAATTTTCTTCTTATCTGTTTAAGTTATTTGGATGTTTATATATTTCAATAGCTTCTCACTGTAGACGAACGTAATAATGAGTTTACCTTGATAAAATTGCCATATTATCAAATTGAATGTTAGGATTTAAAATATTTAACGCATGATCAGCTATGGCAGACTTCTTTGGCTGATTCTATCTAAAACATCTCATGTATTCTTTACATCTAGTATCAAAGTATGTACTCCAGAAGCTAATACATGGATTTGAAGCATCTTTAGATGATCTTAAATGTCCTTTAACCTTTCTTGTAGGTTTGAAAATAGTTCTAATACCATGGTTAATTAATATTTTTTCAATTATTTCCGTAACGTTAGTTATGAAAAGAAGGAAAGATCTACCAACGTTAAATTCTGATTGTCATTCACGGGTACTAACATTAAACTAATTTGTTGATGTGAATTTGGTACTTTTCAGTGTATGTAGGTTTCCGGCAATCCGTAAAAGACAGATAAATGATTCATTTTAAAAGTGCATCTATCCAAAAATGATAAACTTCCATTGGCTTCTTTTTCCATAGTAAACTGAATGCTTGAATGAATACCATTTGTAACGAGCAGAAATCGATATTTGATTCATTCTAATCTATTTCATAATTTTCTATAGTTACTGTATTAAAAATTATCCTTGGATTGAAAATTGAAGATTGATATTTAATGTTTTAACCGTTACTTGCTACAATAGTATAAATTTTCTAAGTTTCTGTATTTGCTATATTACAACTTTTATTTAAAAATTAAAAAGGACATAGTAGCGCCATCTAGAGGATTCCTACGGTTTTATTATCGGTTTCAAAATCGCCTATTTCAAGATTTCTGTTACGTCCGCTGAATTACCACTAGAGTGCAGTATCTGTAGTAACAATTTTGATCAAAGAACCCTTTAGCTTACCGACAAAGTTTTGACACAAATTTGGTAACAACGTTTTTGATAAGGAAAATGTTTGGTAAAATCTTCTTGAGGCGTGGTTCTCTCGAGCAGCCATTTTTAGAAAAGTGCAAGCACTTTAAGAAACATTCTTTTTTTCTGGTTCTATCGATGTTATTCTCATTTTTACAAGAAAATGTTCTAATATAAAATACTTCTATACCTTACAAGGCAATTATTTGGTTCACTGTATTAATCGCTATTGGATGGCGGATATATAAAAATGTTGCTTTCACTAAAGGCGTAAGCTATTTTCATTTCTTCACTTTTCTTGTAATTTTTGAATTTCTTTGAGTGGCCGAGATACTATAATTCACTAAATCGCTATTCTCAAGACTTAAAATTAAGTATATTTTGTTAATCAACCACGTAGAGCTCGCCTTCAATCTAAATAGGTAAAACAACGTTATCTGATCAAATTACACTTACTTCCATTACGTTATTTTCAGCTCCTCCGATTTAGCTCCTCCAATTTTCCTTCGAATTTCGCTTCGGTTTGTATCTCTGCGATTGTACTACGTGATTATAGCTTATCGTTTTACTATGGTTCTTTTCTACGTCCTGTCTTGCTGCTGTTGATGTTTCGTTTGACTGGAAGTAACTTTATGCTGTGCGGAAGATAGGTATTCCTGCTCCCGGACTGTTTTATATTGCTGGGGATTATGATGATCGGGATCTGGCTATACTCGTCAACACCAGGTCAGAATATTTCGTTATCGCATACTTTATAATCTGTCATATTTCCTTCAGGTTAATGAAAGATCTTCCAAAGAACCAGACGGGGGTATTACTTCAATCTAAAAATTAATTAATTTTAATTTTATGTTTGTTGCAAGTTAAAATATCGCGACTTGCCCTCCTAGGTATAGTTCTTGGTATTTTGGTTAAATATGAATTTTATAGCTTCATTGGGAAAACGCTAATTTAGTTATACTAAACCTAATTTACTAGTAAGAATCTGTATTTGTGGTAAATTGCATGCTCTGTACGTATACGCAACTAGTCTTTGGGGAGAAAATTAAATAATCTAATTACTAGTATAGTAAATATAATAATACATAATATAAATTGTCTAGTCCGTTTTGGGGAAAACTTAACATCTAGTCCATTAATTGAACTATTGAAATAATTTACGGTTACTGAGGGAATTGTTTATTTTCTAGTCTTGTTTCTTCTCCTGGTTCAAGTTTTACTGGGTCTCTATGAAGAAATAATAATTTACCTTTTCTTTAAAAGCTTGTGATTTCCTTTTCTTGTCTGTTCTCATTATAACTCTGACTACAGTTTTCTTTCTGCTTTCTAACTAACCTAACCATATATCTATTATTGATCAACACTTCAAGACCACCCACGCCAGCAAAGTGCTTTGCGGTCTCTTCACCATTAGACTGAGTTCGCAGCCGAGCTCGTCACTCATTCATTTTTATTTTTTATGTGACATGGCAGGTTAGATAGACACTTGATAAAAATCTGGCGCCCAACGTAGGGCCTCTAGTTTTGGAGTACGATAAAATTTTGGCTTAACTTAACATTTTTTTGCATAATATAAAAATTTGGCACGAAACGCCAATGGGGTTTGATGTTTGATCTATTACTTTGCCTTACTTCTGGGTTTCTTCTTATTTTATAAAGATGGCTGTCACTCTTCGATTTGATGTAAATCGTCTCATGAAGACTGAACTAATGTATGAATTATTATCAAAGGGTTTAGATTGTAATGTGAATATTGCGTCCTTACGCAAATCGGTACGTAGCGCGATACAACTTTATACTAATAAATCGTTTACTCTTACTCCACATTATATTCCATTCGCGGGGGATGAAATAGCTTTAAAGGCTGCTATTAGGAAACTTCAAACTGGCATCGACTCTATTACTGAGGACTGCATTTCTACTAGAAGGGTTGAACTACAGAATTATAAATCTGACCTTGAACAAAAACTGAAAATACACACACACACACACACACATACACACATTATATATATATATATATATATATATATATATATATATATATATAACATTTTCGTGGTTGCGCAGGTGTAGTGCGCTTAAGCTCTTCGCGCATTATTGAAATCCATATGGGTTTCATTTCTACACTAGCTTGGCTTATTGGATATTCTGCTAGTGCGATGTATGTGGCTTCTTTGAGTTTCCGACGAGTTGTGTTCTCATCCTTTGCCACTATCTGTATGTTATCCCATTGGATGCGGTGGTCTTCGTTCCAGACATGTTCGGCGATTCTTGATCTTTCTGTTTCGCCCTTGCGGACGTTGTTTTTATGTTCCTGCGTTCTCACTTTGAGTGGTCTACTGCTCTCTCCTATGTATGCTCTGCCCTATTCGCATGGTAGGTTGCATACACAATTCTTGGAATTCCGATCTTCATTGTATGGTTTGGTTTTGGTTAGTATTCCCTGAGCGTTCTGGTCGATTTGAAGGCAGTGGTATCTTGTATTTGCTGCCTATCCTTCGTATTTGTCTGAGGTACCTTATATATGGTTTATCGCTGTATATTTAGGTTCTTCTTTTTTACCCTTTCCTGTTTAGGTTAGTTGTTAGATCGGTAGCCATTTTTTTGAGTGTTCTAGCGATATTTTCTTTTTCTCTGTTCAGGTCCCTTTTGTTTTGAGCATATTGTTTTTGCTCTATCGTACAAGCATTTTGCCCTAACTTCACGTTTTTGTGGTGATTGAGTTTGTGTAGGTACCTCCCGTGTGGGTAGGTTTCCTGTAACCTTGTCATTCCTGTTAACAAGTACATCCAGGAATGGCAGTTTTGTTCCGACTCAATTCCATTGTGAATTTTATGGAGGGTGCGCGGCTATTTAGATGATCTAGGAATTCATCTAGCTTATGCTTGCCGTGTTGCTAAACTACGAAGGTATCGTCCACGTATCTAAACCACATCCTTGGCTTCTCTGTGAATTCGGATATCGCTTGGTCTTAAAGTCTTCCATATATATATATATATATATATATATATATATATATATATATATATATATATGGGTGATAGTGGGGAACCCATCGCCATTCCAAACTTGGTAGAACTTGTCTTCTACCTAGAAATATGTAGTTCTAATGCATATTGTCAGAAGTTCCATTATTGAGTTTACCAAGAGATGCGTGCGTTCGTCTAACGTTTCATCATTTTCCAGCTTGTCCCACATTTGTGAATAGACTCACAATGTCGAAGCTTACCAGTATTTCTTCGTGGTTTGGTTTTGTCCCGGGACGACCGTAGCGTTTCCCAGACCGCAATGTGCGTTCAAATCGTCGATGTTCGTGTGTCCTGCAGTTCACACTACGACTCGCATTTAGCTGCGTTCTTCATCGAACCACGAGCCGAGTGATCCACCGTTCGAAGTATTCTTTTCCGGAACAACCGTAACGTTTCCCGGACCGCAATGTGCGTTCGAATCGTCGATGTTCGTATGCCTTTAATTTCTTCGGATGCTGATGCTGATATGGCTCAGGGTACTTCACCTTCGACTTTTACACTTTCACTAAGCCATTTCTCTATTACTAAATTGGGACTATCTTTCTCTGACGACAGTACTTCTTATCTATTCGATTTTCTGACGCGCGTTGAAGAATTGAGTGCTTTTCGTGGTTTGACACATCAATTCTTGTTCTCGGTTATCCGGTAATTACTAACGGGAAAAGCACTATTACTATATCGTGCCCGTAAATACGAGCTATCTTCTTAGAAAGATGTCACTTTACTTGAAACTAAATTTCTACCGTTAGATTATGATGAACGGTAACTGGATGAAATTAGAATTAGAACTATGGGTTCTTCGGAAACCATAAGTGTTTATGTAGCTGTTATGCAGAGTCTTTTTCAACGACTTTCTATATCGCTTCCTGATCACAAACAGTTGTAGTACGTACCCCGTAACCTAGCACCTTTTTATCAAAATGCTTTAGATCTAACTGATGTGTCTACGCTTTCTCAACTAGTAGTTTTAGGGAAAAAGATTGAACAAAATAAATACTTTATGAAGTCTTTTAAACCTCCACCTTCGAAGACAACTTTGCTACTGCTGGAACCTAGTTTATCTTATGTCGATTCGCCGTCTGACTCTTGTACTCCTTCTACTTCTTTTCGACCTTCATCGCGAAAAACGATTACTACTACTGCTTCTCAACCATCCAACGTACCTTCAACTATTGTTACTCTTCGCTGCTGGAATTGCTCAGGGAGTGGACATACTTCACCACGTTGTTTATGACTGTGGTAAACCCGGTTTTACGTGAACTACTTTTCCAGTATGTTAATCTAAGCAAGGAAACTAACTGATGAATCTTCTAACCGAGAGATACTGTCTTGTCTTTAATCTCGGAAACCATTTTTTCTGGTATACCTGAATCTCGTCCTATTCTTCTTGATTATATCTTTGCTAGTGTCCGTAATGATGAACGACCATATCTGAAAGTAAACATTTTTGGTCATAATTTTCAGTCTTTCACACTCTGGGGCTACTTGCACTATTTTAGGAAATTCGGGTTGGCAAACACTGCAACGTTTAGGTCTATCTTTATTCGTGGGTTCGTTTTCTGCCTGTACTCTTGTAATTGGTAACACTTGCAATATTCTAGGTCGCCTTACTTTACCAGTAACTGTGGAGTCTAAAACTGTTATGCTGGATGTACTCGTTGTACCTGAAGTACCTCATAAATTAATTTTGGGTATCAATTTTTGGAAGATGATAAATTGCCTCCCTGATCTTCGAAATGGACAGGGGACATTTAGTAACGATACGTGAGTAGAATCACTTTCTACTGAACACCAAAGTTCTTTCTCTGACTTGCCTCCATCTCACCAGTCTTCTTTACAAATATTGTTGGGCAAATCTTTTCAAATTTTTCTACTGTAGACCCGATCAAACAGCGCTATTATCCACTTTTTCCTGCTTTACAACGAGTAGCTAATACCGAATTAGAGACTGTGTTCCAATTGGGTGTAGTGGAACCTTCGAATAGTCCTTGGTTTGGTCCAATTGTCTTGGTCAAAAATAAAGATGACTCATCGCTTTTGTGTGGAAATTCGCAGTCATTGCTGTTACGGAAAAGGACTCTTATTTCGTACCGTATATTTCTTCTATTCTAGACCGTTTACGGGGTGCTCGTTTCCTTTCGAGATTAGACATTCGCTCAGCGTTCTGTCAGATTCATCTGTCTGATGAATCGAAACCTATTACTGCTTTTACCATCCCGGGACGTGGACTTTTTCAGTGTACTAGGTGCCTTTTGGACTACACCTTCACCGGCTACTTTTCAAAGATTCAAAGATCGTGTTTTGGGGGAGACCTTCCTACTTGACGATTTCTCGTGTATCTAAATTTACTAGAAAATTTCCTGCTTGGTTCGTAAAGGACGGTTTACTTTACAAACGCTCCAAATTTGTTTCTTCTGATTCTTCCTTAACTGATTGGAAAATAGTCGTTCCTAAAGAACAACGCAAACGAATTCTATCTGAAAATCATGATCTTCCAACATCTGGTCACTTTGAAGTTACTAAAACTATTACTAGGATTGTTGTGCATTACTACTGTGGTGCATTTTGTGCAGATGTTCGCAATATTCGTCAGTATGCTGTCTTTTCTGCGCATGAAGTGGAGCAGTACGCTCCACCTGGTTGTTTTCTGGCTCCAAGAGCCAAACTTACTAAACCTTGCAAATCTTATGTCTGGATATCGTCGGTCCTTCTCCTTCATCCTCCAAAGGACATATTCTCGTTGTAGTTGTGGCTGATTGCTTTACCAAATTCGCTTATTTCTTTCCCTTACCTAATGCTACCGCTTCTGTTGTTTGTGAAGTAGTGGAAGACAATATCTTCCTTATGTTCGGTACTCCATGGTACATCATTAGTGAGAATGGCGTACAGTTCCACAGTAAGGAATTTGCTAAATTATGCTCCGAATATCGAACTACTATTTTCTTTAACGCCAAATATCTTCCTAGGGCGAATTCTGCAGAGAGATTAACAGCTTCGGAAACCTTTATATCTTTCTATATCACTTATAATCAACGTAAGTGGGATGTCAATTTAGCTAAGATTGGTTGTGCTATTCGTTCAGCTAAACATGAAGTCATTGGCTGTTCTCCTTATTATGCGTTATTTGGTCTTGTTTGGTGGTCCTTTAGGTCCACCACCTTCTTCGAATTCCACATTGCTAGATCCAGATCGTATTGTACCTTCTGATTATAAACTTGTCCGTCAGTTTGATTATTCGGTCCGACATTAAAAAGAGACCGGCAAAAGCCTATCAAATTCGTAATCTACGCTACAATGTGCGACGTAGACCTGTTAAATTCAAGTTAGGGGATAGTGTTTGGAAACGAAGTTACGTTCTGTCTGATGCTCGTCGCTTTAACGCGAAATTTGCTTCGAAATTTACTGGTCCCTTTCCTAATCAAGTTCTCTCTTCTTGGGCTTACAAATTGAAAGATCTCTCTGGGAGATCCTTAGTGGTTTACTATATCAAGGATCTGAAACCGCATATACCGGCTGATGACTCTTCTGAATCCGACTCCGGTGTGTACTTAGCGTCTTCCTATTTCATCCCTATCTCTAATATTTCCCTTCGTTATCCTAAACGACCCAAAAGGCACATACGTCACTTTTTTCTATTTCTCGGATTTTCTCTCTCTCTTTTGGGCGGTTGGCTGGGCATAGCAGGGAGGACTAATTCGTAGACCACTCCTTCTTCTTTGTCATCTGTGATCACGACATCTGGTCCCTTCTCTCCTTCTGTCTGCAATCCTTCAAGGGTTTTTCCTATTAATTTCCTCAGGGGATCTTTGGAGACTTGCCCTTTTCATTTCACTTTCCTATCTACTGTCGTTGATTTAAATCTGCTCTAGCTTCCTACTTCACATTACTGAATTAATGGGCTTAAGAGGAACGGGATGGGTTCGCCTGCCCCGTGCTAGTTTCATCGATCACGGGATCCCGGAAATCAGAGTCAATGGAGTTAAATTTTCGCCGCAAATGAGATTTTCTTTCTCTCCGACTATCTCTTAATAGCACCTATGAAATTTCATCTGTGCTAGTTCATGGTGCCATAGGGTTGAGTTGGGGTCTACAGTGGGCTCCTTATTTCACCTTTTCGACCACGGGCTTTCTGTTCCTGTGGGTTGGGATGGATTTTTTCTGAAGTTTGATTTGTAGGCCGCCGGCTTTTAAATTCGACTGAGGGTGAGATACCTTTCCTGTGGGTTGGGTTTCATTTTCTTCTTCCCCTCCTACTTTGCTTTAGGCCTCCTTAGGGTTCGTACCACATGATTGATTAGGTTACTAGAATAAATAAGGCGGAGACAACCACCCCATCCAAATTACCTCATCCTTATCCGCTTTGTTTCCTTAACTTTAGTAGTATACCTTTTTTCCTCCTAGTTTTGTTTTTTTGTTTTTGGAAAAATTATTGCTTCACAACATGCTCTCCTTTTACTTTTGTTTTTTTCTTTTCTTTATTTTCTCCTCGTGCCGGCCGAATACCGAAGGACTCACAGTGGAAGTTTGGAGTTAGGTTGTTATTTCGTGAGTTTCTTGAGTGTGCGCTTGGCGTGTGTATCGAGCATTTAACTTTTCTTCTCTTTTTAGCTTGATTGCTTGGGGTTGGGTAACACTTCGTGATGTTAGGTATTTTGATTTTAATATATATATATATATATATATATATATATATATATATATATATATATATTGATTGATTGATTGATGATATGTTTGAGTGTTAAATATGATTTTAATAAAGAAATAAGTTTATAATAAAAATTATAATAAATATAGCGTTATTGTAATGGAGTTAGTTAAATATATATGCAAGATCGCAAGTTATATTATTTCATAATAACATATAACTGTGCATATGTAATTATACAGTATATGGATTGATTGATTGATATGATTTAAGTTTTATAGTAATTGCATTTTAATCATGGGTGTACAAGACAATCTTCACATTAGTAGTTTCCGATCACCTTCGGAAGATATAAATTATGTATTATCTTTAATATCGTTAATCATATCCATCATATCATCCAAGAACGTGTGTTAGAGTCTGCGCAATCTTATCGTAGTCCCTAGCTATTAAATCTGAATTTGTCTGGGCGCCATCTATTTGTTAGAGACTAATGAATGTTTTCTGTAATAGAGGAGGCTAGCTGTATATTTTAAAACTACATACAGATCACTGTAATGGTTATGGGTGGGGGTGGGGGGATTGGAAATAAGACGCCCTAGTTCTAACTTGTGAGCTAGGTATTAGATGTCTAAACCCGTTTCCAGAGCTTAGTCCACTGTTATGCGCAATATATTTTGCTTTTATTTCTGAGTAAAAAAGAACAAGATAAAGGGTTTTAATCATTTATTATAAGTAATACTATTTTCAGATTTAAAACTAATGAATGTTTTCTGTAATAGGGGCTGGCGTTATTGGAAATGGAAAAATGGTAATTAAAATATTTTACATACAAGATCTGCATTAGAGGAAAAACCTCTGTCAAAATGGGCCTTAAATTTATAAGCAAGCCTGAACGTGTCAAGTGATTATTAATCTGTCTTTAATAGACACCTCTGTCAAAGTAGGCCTTAGATTTATAACTTGAACGTCCTAAGTCGTTATTAATCTGTTTTTAATTATGAGTCTTAATTAAAATTTGAAAGCCATTTTGTTTTGGCGGGAAATTTGAAATCCTTGTCAAAAGACAGAAATTAATCAAATCAATCGATCGACCAATAAAATTGGCCGAAGCATATCAAACCAAATCAATCAACCTTGATCGAATCAAACAAATCAATTAAGCAAATCAATTTCAAACAAAGCACTCTAGATCAAATCAAATCGAACAATCAGATCGATCACAATCAATCAATCAAAGCAATTAACCAAATCAGTCAAATCAATCAACCTCAATCAAATCAAACAAGAAGCTGGGCTAACAATTCTTCATAACCTTCAGGTAACGATTCTCCCACTGTATTCCTGTGAACGACCGCTTACTTTGTAGATAAGGCTAACCAACACTCAGAGCTGGATCTCTCCCTAAACGTGAGGGCACCGGCGTGGGAAAACAGTCGACAATCAGCAAATCAATCTCAATCAATCAAATCATAACTTACAACTTTCGACAATCAGTTTACAATTCAAGAATACATGAGGTAGTCTTCGTCATTACTATCAATATACGCGCATCGAATTAGCTTGTAACACTGTTGCCGGTTTTTGCATACAGGGTTAAAAATACGTTTTACGTTTAAATTAGTTAAAACATATATACAATAATAAATATATAATCAAACTCGAAATCAGGCCTCTATATTATTTTATATATAAGGGATGGCTTGTCGTAAATACCTCTGACAAAAAAGCCCTAGATTTACAAACTAGATTGAACGCACTATTTCGTTTTTGAAACTGGTCAAATGCCCGTGGGCAAATAAACAAGCCTCACTCCATTTACAATTTTGATAATACACATGTGATTTAAAAGTAATAATGATTTCATTTCGTAAGGAAACTATAGGACCAACGCTTATCATTATCATTAGACCGTCATAATAATAATAATAATAGCATCCAACTTCGTAAATACCTCTGACAAAAAGGCCTTAGATTTATAAACAAACTTGAATGCACTAGTTTAAAAATACACACTAGATGACGTCACAAACAAGTCTGCTTTTAAAAATAAGTGTAATCACACGCGCAAAGAACGTGAACATCATATTTCCATCTGCATGGACAGTCCAACTTTCGCGTAATTAGCTAATTAGGGTTTTAGATGTACTTGAATAGTGAAAGGTTGTTATTATGGTTACATAATTGGTGAAATCAGAAAATAATTACTTTATATTAATAATGGCTGGAAGGCTCTAAGTACTATATATTATTCAGTTATAAGCAAGACGTCTAAAGTGAAATGTGTTGTGAGCGGCTGTTTGCTCTGTCAAGACGTTCGTCCAATACGTTTATCGCCAACAACCTTGGTAAGTGTTCGTTTTTTATTTTAACCCTTATCAATTATTTTATTTACTTTATTTAATTGCTAGAGGACTGATTTCAAGTTTGATTATATTTGCTGTTGTATGTTTTACCGATTTAACTGTAAAACGTATTTTTATCACTGTATGCAAAACTTGACAATAGTGTACACATTAATTTGTGCGGTATTATTGTTATTAAGGTTGTCTAATGATAATGATGAGCGTGGTTAAAATAAAACAGCGTCCCATAGCTGACTTACGAAATGAAATCGGTGTTAGCTTCAAAACGCTTGTGTATTATCAAAATTGTAAATGAAAGTCAGCTTGTTTATTTACCACGGGGTGTTTGCCCGTTTTCAAAACGAAATAGTGCGTTCAAGATTGTTCATAAATCTAGGGCCCTTTTTACCAGAAGTAGTTTCGAATTTGTGTGATATTCTTATTATTATGGCTGTCTAATGTAATGATAAGCGTTGTGTAAAATAAAACGTAGATTTGTCCAAAATTTTTACTATTTAGTCAAAAACTAAATAGTGCATTCAAGCTTGTTTATAAATTTAAGACCTTTTCTCAGAGGTATTTACGAATTGGATGCTATTATTATTATTATTATGACGGTTTAATGATAATGATAAGCGTTGGGGTAAAATAAATCAGAGTCCTATAGTTGCCTTACGAAATGAAACCGGTATTAGTTTTAAATCACATGTGTATTATTAAAATTGTAAATGGAGGGCAGCTTGTTTATTTTCCTACGGGCATTTGACCATTTTCAAAAACGAAATAGTGCGTTCAATCTAGCTTGTAAATCTAGGGCCTTTTTGTCAGAGGTATTTACGACAAGCCATCCCTTGTATGTAAAATAATATAGAGGCATGATATCGAGTTTGATTATATATTTGTTATTGTATAGATGTTTTAACTAATTTAAACGTAAAACGTATTTTTAACCCTGCATGCAAAAACCGGCAACAGTGTTACAAGCTAATTCGATGCGCGTGTATTGACAGTAATGACGAAGACTACATCATGTATTTTTGAATTGTAAACTAACTTTCGAAAGTTGTAAGTTGTGATCTGATTGATTGAGATTGATTTGCAGATGATGGCCTCACATTTAGGAAGAGATCTAGGACTGAGTGTTGGTTAGCTTTATCTACAAAGTAAGCGGTCGTTCATATGAGCTAGGTATTACAGTGGGAGAATCGTTACCTGAAGGTTATGTTATTCTTGTTTGATTTGATTGAGGTTGATTGATATGACTGATTTGGTTAATTGCTTTGATTGACTGATTGTGATTGATCTGATTGTTTGATTTGATGTGATCGAGAGTGCTTTGTTTGAGATTGATTTGCTAAATTGATTTGTTTGATTTGATCAAGGTTGATTGATTTGGTTTGATATGCTTCGGCTGATTTTATTGATCGATCGATTGATTTGATTAATTTCTGTCTTTTGACGAGGATTTCAAATTTCCCGCCAAAATAAAATGGCTGTCAAAATTTAATTAAGCCTCATAATTAAAGACAGATTAATAATCACTTGATACGTTCAGGCTTGCTTATAAATTTAAGGCCCATTTTGACAGAGGTCTTTTCTCTAATTCATATCTTGTATGTAAAATATTTTAATTAGCATTTTTCCATTTCCAATAACGCCAGCCCCTATTGCAGAAAACATTCATTAGTTTTAAATCTCAAAACAGTACTACTTATAGTAAATGATTAAACCCTTTATCTTTTTTATTTATAAATTTAATTATGACTCATAATTAAAAGCAAAATATATTGCGCGTAACAGTGGACTAAGCCCTGGAAACGGGTGTAGACATCTTATATCTATCTCACAAGATACAACTAAGGCCTCTTATTTCAAATCTCCCCCCCATAACCACTACAGTGATCTGTATGTAGTTTTAAAATACACAGCTAGCCACCTCTATTACAGAAAACATTCACTAGTCTATACACAAGTATATGGCGCCACAGACAAATTCAAATTTTGGGGCAAGAGGGCCACGACAAGAGTGCGCAGACCCTAACACAGGTTCTTATAGCTGTCCTATGAGATAGACTTAGGGCCCCCTTATACTATTTCCAGCAAAGGGGGCCACGGCAAGAGGGCGCAGTCCCTAATACAAGTTTTTATAGCTGGCTTATAAGACTAGGGCCCCTTATTAGAACATTTTAAATTTCCCGCCGTAATCAATGCAGAGCCTGAGGCCTTCAATCAGAGCTCAGAGGCTGGATGGGGACTAAGGACCAATGAGAAACCAATCAGGTAAGAGGGACTGTCCTTAGGACCACCAATCCAGGGGCTGAACTGCCAAAACGGGTCTTAATACAACCAAAAGTAACCTAATTAGGGTGAAAATTTCATCAATGGGCTGAAAATGGCCGTCGAAAAGAAACCGTCAAAAAAGGGGCGGGAAATATGCGGGTGAAAGTGGGCTTGCCTGTGACGTCAAAAAACAAAATGGCGGTGAATATAATTACAATACAATTTTTTTTACTGTGGAGAAGTGTTCAGTTTATATGCGTCTTAATTTTAATAGTGCGGGTATTTATATGTAAATTCACTCTAGGGTAAATTGTATGAACTCCAATATTATATGTAAATCAAGTTTTGAGTATTACGCGGATTTGTTTGTTATTATTTTGAAAAACAAAGGCAAGTGAATTGGAACATTTAGAGATTAAAATTTTACTGGTTATAAATTAATCTTCCTTTTCACGTTAATGAAAGATCTTTCAACGAAATGTTATAGCTTCATTGGGAAAAACGGTAAACTAGATATACCAAACCTAATTTACTAGGTATTAGCAATCTGTTTTTGTGATAAATTGCATGCTCTGTATGTACACGCACGCGTGTAGTCTTTGGGGTAAAAATTAAATATTCTAATTACTAGTCAATATAATAATACATAATATAAAATGTCTGGTCCTTTTTGGGGAAAACTTCACGTCAAGTATATCTAGTTCATTGATTGAAATGTTGAAATAAATTACGGCTACTGAGGGAATTGTTGTTTATATTCTAGTCCTGTTTCTTCACCTGGTTTTAGCTCTCAAAAAATAATAATTTACCTTTTTCTTTGAAACCTTATGGGGCGCTTTTTTGTTTGTTTTCATAATCACTCTGACTACAATTTTCTTTCTGCTTTCTAACTAACCTATTATTGATCAATACTTCAAAACCACCCACGCCAACAAAGTGCTCTGCGGTCACCATAAGTGTGGTTAGTTCTCAGTCGAGCTCATCACTCATTAATTTTTTATTTTTTTTTATGTGACGTGGCAGGTT
The DNA here is from genome assembly GCA_036346205.1 of Vesta saturnalis. Classification (NCBI taxonomy): domain Eukaryota; kingdom Metazoa; phylum Arthropoda; class Insecta; order Coleoptera; family Lampyridae; genus Vesta; species Vesta saturnalis. Next base: position 992,767 of record JARFJB010001908.1, on the reverse strand, counting down.
AGACACGTGACACACTTATAAAAATTAAAAATTCATGTTATGTATCTTCTGCATATCTAAAAGTATTAACTACATTTTTTATACCAAATTAGTTATTTAGGTGTATTTTGCAGAGCTATTGTTTCCCATAGCTTCAGAATCAGGTTGTTTATAACATGTATTATTCCACTAAAAATAAGCAGTGTTACGATAGTTCGGAAATAGAATTGTTATATCTTTCGAGAAAATGTGATTAATATGTTTATGGTTTCTTTTAAAGGAACTTTAGTAAATAGTCATACAAAGTCAAAACTGTTCTAAACATTTCAAATATAAAATTACATCTGCAATCACAAATTAAACAGTTTATAATAAACGATGGGAATAATTTAATTAGGGTAACTTTGCAATTATTATATCCGTAGGTACATACAAAGCGTATTTTGTCTGCACTCCAATTCAGATTTACAAGGGGTTAAAACCTATTGTAACGCAGTGTTGCTGTTTTTATTGCGCTGTGTAATAAATCACTACGATTATCAAATGTGAAATTATATTGTGGTTGCTCATTTTAATGCACCGATGATTTTAATATAAATATATACGCATATTCTGCATCATAATAGTTCAAGAATAGTTTGTTGCAAATGATTTTATCTAATTTATCTAATTGATAACTACATAATTGCGATCCAGTAACATGCATGTAATCTATAATAAAGGGCACACTAGCATAAATTTGGGGAATAAATAAATCTCAATATTTTATTCTTCACTACAAGTTGAATTATTTATGTATATTAATAAACTTTCTACTGTAATTAAATATGTTACATACAGAAATATCAACACCTAATTTTCCAAACGAAATTTGAATGCTGTACCTACGTCTATATTGTACATTATAAATGAGTTCTGTTTTGCAAATAACTTGAAATAAAGGTTTACGTAAATCTAAGATAAGTATACCTTTTATACCTATAAATTGAAGTTGCCTAATAAGCGACTTTAGTAAAAATTTCTTTAGCAAAGCTATTCTGTATGTGCATTTATTTTAGCTACAGATAATCAGTGAAGAAATTAGTCATTTAGTTTTGTATTTAGATTAAACAAAAATCTGACCTGGTCAGCAGAGGACTTTCTTATTCTAGTGCCTTCTTGCGTTAGCAAATAGTACCCATACTGGGAAAAAGGCTAGAGCCAACATTTTTTTATACGACCCTATAGACAACGTTATAAAGTGGCTTTGGTCAGTACGCCGATCGCTATTTTTAATTTAATTTCATTTCAACATTACAGTTTTCATGAAATGCACAAAGCATAGTGGTATTTCTTACCTATCTACAAAATGAATTTAAAAATTATAAGTGTGCATAAATTTAAATGCAACTTTCTGATTAGAAGTCTAATGTACCTGCGGATTAATATATATATATATATATATATATATATATATATATATATATATATATATATATATATATATATATATATATATATATATATATATATATATATATATATATATATATATATATATATATATATATATATATATATATATATATGCAGTTAATGATATTAGTAGTAGGGGACACATCAACTTTCACATTTCACCTTGGCAATCCCCGATGACGTTACAAGGTTGCTCACGTGTGGGGTCGTGGTTTGACCTCTCCCTCTCCCTCTCGTGTCTGTGTGTCTGTGTGTCTATGTGTCTGTGTGTCAGTGAGTCTTGTGTGTCTGTGTGAGTATGAGTGTGAGTGGGTGTGTGTGTGTGGGTGCGTGCGAGTGTCGATGTATATTCATATATAATACCACTAGTGCGTCCAAAATTATCGATAATCTGGGAAAAACCGGTGTTGCCTGGAAACTGCATGAGTTTCGTTTCTCTATTGGTTAGAAGTTAAAAGAGCCCGACTCCGAAGGAGAAGGGCTCTTCTTTTAAACAACGGAGAAAAGCAACGAAGGCCGTTTACTTAAGGAAACACCGCTTTTTCCAGGTTTACTTGATTAATTTTGATGCACGTGTGGTATTCGGTAGAATATTTCCAGAATAAAAAAAATATCACAAACTCAATTTAACTTAACCTTCACGCCATTCCCTTGCGGAGAAGGCAAAGCAATCACTGCCTCTTATTTATTTTTTATTCACAATCCTTCTCCATACTTTCCTGTCTCCGGATACTTCCTTAGCTTCCGAAAGATTCATACATTGTCTCTGACATAGCCTTTTATTTTTAAAACTCAATACCTTTTTCTCCTTTATCATACATTCTATTACATTCAGCCAAGTTTTACGCGGCCTACCAGGCGTGGCCTTACCTCTAACCTCACCTACCTATATTTGCTTCGTTAATCTTGCGTTGTTCATTCTCTCAATGCTACGAAACCAACGTAATGTACTACGTTTATATCTATCCATCATCGTCACACTCCGTCATTATGCATTCATTCTTTATCTTGTCCCGTCTCGTTTTACCACATGTGCTTCTCAAGAATTTCATACCATACATACTGACAGAACAAACACGCCGTTATAAATTGCTCGTTTCGCAGCTAGGATAATGCTTTCGTTTCTCATTACCGTCCTCATACTTCCAGTCACTTTCCTTCCAGCTTTGACCCTTCGTCCAATCTGCAGTAAACATTCTACCCAGATATACCAGCTCGTCCACTTGCTCCACAATTTGATCTTGCAGAATAAATACTCTACGCTCTTTTTCACCTTCCCGATTGAACACTACAATCTTAGTTTTGTTCACATTTACCTTTAGGTCCATGTTCTCATAGACTGTATCAAACTTCCTCTAAGCGGTTTGCAGCTCATTCGCACGGTCACTTAATAAGACTGTGTCATCTACATACTCCAGATGTCGTTACCAACCATTACACCATTTGTATCTGTACATGCTTGTCTAACACATTTATCCATGTATACATTGAACAACCACGGCGACATTACACAGCTTTGTCGCACTCCTTGCTGAATATTAAAGTGGTCATTCACACCTCCTCTCACCCTAACACATGCTACCGTTGTATACAGTGCCGGATTACCCATAAGGCTGAGTAGGCTATAGCCTATGGGCCCATGAGCTCAAAGGGCCCATTGACTCAACAGATTTTTGAATAAAAAAATACTTTTCTGCATATTTATTTATTTTATATTATGAAAAGTTAAAGAAATTAAAAAATTTTATACGCTTTATATAATTTTCGCTTCTTTTCTTACGTTCTGTGCTTTCTTAATGTTAAAAAAGATACTATGCATAATGCAGATATTATGCGTTTTATTATAACTGTACATGCAATGCCATACAGCATTTTGCTTCTAAGTTCTAAGATAAAGACATAAAGTTATAATGTTATGTGCTCGAGTATATCTTCGTACTCTTTTGCTTTACTACAAGCATGCATTCATGAACGTTCGTTTTTTTCAGTGACATGAATAAAGTGCATTCTTCAATGCTCTATAGTCTATACGCTTCTTCTCTTTTATGTTATGCATAAACGTTGTTGACTATTTAAAGCGAGTTGAGAATAGAATCAACTATAGTTTAAAGTTTAAACTTACACATTGAGTTTAAACTTGAAAAGCTAGTAGTGAAAGTGAAATTATTTATAAATCAAAAGCACAGCATATAGCTTAAGTGTTGTTTTATAGTTGTAAAATTGTATGTGTGAAAGTGCAAAGGATACAAATTATAGTAGTTTCACACGTAATAGACATAGACATTTATCGTGCAATTTTAATAGAAATTTAAGTTACATTATAGCATCTTATTTACATATACCTAGTAGTGCTCAATGGACTTAAATTTCATTTAGTGTAACTGAAACATCTTTTACTTAAGAATTATTAAGTCAAGGTTCCTAATATATATATATATATATATATATATATATATATATATATATATATATAATATATTATGGGTCTGATCTAAAAACATTTTTACGAGTTTGCAAACTTGTTATTTTATGGCAACGTACAACTTACAAGTCGCGTATAAACTATTCACGGTTTGTACGTGCCATAAGTAATAACATTAGTTGTACGCGCACAAACGCTGTATAAATGTTTTTTTTTAAATTACATCCATTGGCCATTATGTACAATGAACTGAATTTTAATGTTTTTAAATTTTATTTAAGGACGAATCATTATGTCGACAAAAAACAGTTAAGTGGAGCAGAAAACGAAAAAACAGAAAGAAAACAAAAAACTTGACGAGCAACTCAAAAACTCGAAACTTTTTTCAACTCGGTTTTACAAGCTTGAAAAGTGTGCCGCAGCCAGCATTTCACCGATTCCGTGTACATCTGCCAACACAATGATTGTGGAAGTGATTCATACAGATTTTTACACAAGCGAACCCAGCGAGGAAAATATTATTCGACTGCAACACTGCAATTACTTCCGAGCGCTACGGAAAACGAACGAAGACAGACAGCTACTTGATGATCAAGCGTCCAAAGCACAGTGTTCAAGAGCAAAGTCGAATACGAAAATGATATCGGTTTATGGAAAATGTTAACGAAGATGTTAAAATTTTGGTGTACCAAAGATGCCAAGGAATATCAACATTTTGATTCAGATTTCCTCGTCCTTTGACAATATCCTGATCACAAATTTCGTTCAATGCTGCACTGGTGGTAAAATTAAAGAATGATTTTTTACCGAATTAATGTTTCTTGTTCTATTTGGAGAATTGCAAATCAATTTAAGTGGATTTTCTGATTGAAAAACGTTGCAAACCGACTAAAACAGCATGAAAATTCAACCGTGCATCGATGTGTCAACTATAAGCAGTCAAGTTTCAAGACATCGCGTATGGCAATTCAAGTATACAGCCCAGGACTGGGTAAATTTTCTAAGTAACGTCCGTGATTAAATTTCGCATCTCGTATTAGCTCAGATAAGACACCTTGGTTCTCAACAAATGGAATTACTTGGGATTATTAGAATTATTAGCCGAGTATCCATTTACAGTTCGCATTTAGCCAACTAGGTCATAGCAAGGAAAAGCGTATTTACTTCCACTATCTGAAGAATTTATTGAAATAATAGACAAATCAGTCATTCTTAACGAAATTTTGAAGCCAAATATTTCGTTGAGGTCGATTCCACACCAGATGTATCACATTGATCAACTGGCTTTTTTAATATCGAAACTGACGTTAATTGTTCCATTTCAAGAAAGTCGAGAGAAAATTCGTTTTATCATGCAAAATTGTATAACATGTTGACAACGTCCAAATCCGTGTTATAGGTTCAAGCGCACATAAAAAGTTAACAAGTCAATTATATTCCGTGTCAGCATTGAACTTAGTCGAGTTTGTTAACACTTACAGTCTATTCTTCGCCTTCGCAGGATATATTTTTGCTACTCACCGTGGTGTATAAAATATCTAAGAAAGGACAAGATGTTTTTAAAAGAAAATCATTTGTTCCAAAATTATATGATAGTGTATCGAGCAACAAGTTGTCAATAGTTACGGAGTTTAAAAGCCTTGCAATCCATCGCAAGTGATAAAATCAAAAGTGGAAATAGTTCTAATGGAAAATATTTATTGAAAGAAAAACTTTATGGTCATCTAATAACCATACTAGATCGGATTAATGCGGTTAGTAACATGCAAATGAAATTAACTTCATACTGTCGTAACTCAGTTGGAAGCATTGTTGGATTTTGAAGTCACAAAGAGAAATTTTCGATCAGTATGACCAAGCAGCAAACGAAAATACCGACGCAGACGCCCAATATAGTGATGAAAATCGACGTGTGCGAAAAAGAAAAAAAATCCACGATGAGGGAGATGCTGAAGACCATGTTTTCTCAGGAAAAGAAAAGTTTAAACTTGAAACATATTTGCCTATCATCGATATGTTATGTTCCGAACTGTCTTGCCGCCTCGAAGTTTATCGGGACATAAATTCAGTTTTCGGATTTTTGATGGATTTTCCATCAAAGTCTGACCTAGAAATTAAAGAAGCGAGTAAAAAATTCCAAGAAATATATTTGGACATTGAATCCGATTTTATGGAGGAAATGGTACATTTTAAATATTTCATTTCCCGATTAGACGAGGATGTCGTTTCCAATAAAAGCGTTCCTGCGGCGAAATCATACAAAATCATTTTTGAAAACATGGTTCAGTCTACGTTTCCCAACGTAATGACGGCGCTACAGGAGAGCGAAGTTTTTCCAAGCTAAAGCTTATAAAAAATTCTCTTCGTTCGTCAATGGCTCAGAAGCGACTTAATTGGCTCGGGTTAATGTCCATTGAGTACAATATATTAGACAAAATTGAATTTAACAACGTAATACAAGATTTTACAGAAAAGAAACTGAGAAAAAAATTGTAATAAGAAAATGATAAATATATTCATCTAATACAAATATCTAACAGAATTTCACCTTTCTTTAAAGATTTATTTCATTCAAAAAAGTCTCTTAAACCATATGGATATACAGGATGTTTCCAAGTATTGGGTGAAGGGAAAATTGGTGAGAGGAGAAATAGAAAACAAATTGGCAATTTTTTATGATGCGGCTGTATTTTACAGTTTTTTCGGCTCGGAAAATACGAAAAAACAGTAAAACACCTTGTATAGCCGTATAGGTCTAACATAACACTTTAAATCAATTTACTATTCATCGTAAAAAAAATTTCCAAGGAAGGGGGGCCCCGAAGCTCCAACAGCCTATGGGCCTCTATATGGCTTAATCCGGCTCTGGTTGTATACTGCCCTTATTTCGTTTATTAAACCTTTATTTACGACATATTCATTTAATATTACCCACAGTTTCTCCTTATTCATTCTGTTGTATGCTTTCTCCAGATCTACAAACGCACAGTAGTGCCTCCTTTTTACACTTTTGGATCATCTGCTGGAGAACAACCATCTGATCGACATATCCTCTCCCTGGCATCCCAAATGTTTGTTTGTGTAGTTTTTCGTACTCTATCAATCAGTATTCTTCCAAATACTTCACCAGGCATGCTGAGCAAACTTATTCCTCTGTAGTTCTTGCAATCACTCTTGTTCCCTTTACCCTTACAGTAATACAATGATCACGCTCTTCCAATCCCTCGATACTTTTCCACACATAAGGCATACATTGAGTAATTCACACAATCCCCATCCCCATACTTTAGCATTTTACCAGTGATTTCATCTACGCCTGCTCTCTTGACGTTTTTCAGGCTTCCTACCGTTTCATTCACCATTCCTTCTACATTCTCCTTATTTAACCCTTTAGTCTTACTTTCCTCGCTACTGTACAGCTTTTCGAAATATTCTTCCCAACATTTCCCCACTTCACAATCGTCCCATACTATTTCGTTGCTGATATTTATCACTCCTGCAGCGTTCTGTTCTGGGCCACGTTTTGTATTTTTGACCCATCTCCAGAAGAGTTTTTTGTTTCCCTGAAAATCATTCTGCATTTTCTCTCCTTCTACAGCCATTACTTCCTCTTTACTTATTCTCACTGCCTCCTTCGCTTCTTTGTTTCTTAATCTGTATCCCTCATACAATCGCTTCTTCTCAGTCTCATTTTTTGCACCAATCATTGCCATGTGCGCATATTTCTTCATGCATACTGCCTTTTTTACCGACTCATTCCACCAAGCACGTTTTTAATCTACCTACAGTCGCTCTTCCACGTATCCGCACGGCACAATTGACAACACAGTTTTCCAAGCTTATCCATGCACTTTCAACGTGTGTGTCTTTTGTTTGTTCGTTTCATACTGTTTCATTTACATTCAACTCCTTACTCACAGCATCTGCGTATTTCATGATCGCACCATTCTCCACTAGTTTGTCTACCGTAATCCTGGACGTTTGCTTTCCTTTTCCAGACCACATTTTGCCCTAAACACACTCTCGATACAACAAAAAAGTGGTCCTCCACACTCCGATCCGCGTATTACTATTGTGTCTTTCACCAGGTTTCTAAGCTGTTCATCACATACACTATCAAGTCTATCACACTTTTAGATTCACCTCTTCGCCATGTACACATATGCACATGTTTATGTGTAAACCACGTATTGGATTCAAACAGGCTTCTCTCCACGCAGATGTTCATTAGGTGTTCACCATTCTCATTGACTTTTTGGTCACCGAACTTTCCTAGAACGCGTTCAGTATGTTCTCTCTGTGCACCCACCCATCCGTTCATATCCCCATTATCATGGCCCTTTTGTTTGACTTACATTCATTGAAGTTCTCATGCTCCTGGTCTCTTTCTCCATTCACCGGTGCATGTAATAAGAAAAATTCTTCGAAACTCCACTTTCATTCTAACCCACATTACCCGGGGAGATACCAATTCGTACTATTTTTCGTTCTTTCACTTATGATCACCCCAACTCCTTTTGCACCATGCATTTCAGTCTCAACTCCTGACCATAGTGCTCGCTGCCATCTTCCATCTCCATAGAATCCTTCCCTTTACGTTTTGTCTCCTACACACAGAATATCAAGGTGTCTTTCGTACATTACATTCGCAATTTCAAATTATTTACACGCATACCTCTAGCATTCCACGTATCGACTCACCATTCGTTTCTTGCACAGTCGTCAGCAACGTGGCTTGTCTGTTGCGACATTGATTGTATTGTTCTATTGAGTAATACCATAGCGAGCAGACCGGTTACTCGCCAAATCGTGCCCCGGACGATGTAGCGTTCCCTACAATTTTTTCACTTGCATACCCTTCAATCACATCACCTTTCAACCAGATTGCTCCCTACGCGATTCTCGGCTCTCGCGCCACTCGCCGTACTTGCTGTTATTTATTTGCGACCAAATGCTTCATTTGTTTTTAGTTTAGATTTCCAAGTTATAGTTTGTTATTTAATTTAATATTTATTTATCAAATCTGTTTTATTATTGTCGCGAACTTAAACGTTTCCATTCTCTAAATTTCGTTTCTTTTTTATTCCCTGACCCTGTTTGCTCTCCCGACATTAATTGTTTACTTTTAGGATTAATTAATTACAATTAAGACCAAACATAGTAACAACGGTAAAAGTTAGCTTAAATTTTGAATGTTCAGTCAAGGAAAATGTAGTATAAGACAATATGCAACGCAATGTTATAATTAAACTTATAATCACATATAGTACCAAAAATAAAAGTTGGATAAACCTTCAAATTTGAAAACAAAGAAAGAAATGTTCAAAAACTTACTACTTTTATATGGATCTGCCATGCATAGCCACATCTTTTGTGTTTTATTTGTGTCAGTACGATTTTCTGAGTTTTCACAAATCTGGCACGGGTTTTAAAGGAACCATATTTTTCGTAGCGGTTCAATGCTATAGCAATCCTAAATATTACTTACTCGCCTTTTTTACAGAGGCATTTTACTCGTTACAAAATTTTACTGTTTAGATTATTATTATTTTTGTTTATTAGTAATATTCAAACCGATAAAAATCTATTCAGTAACTTACTACTTGTATTTAGATTAGATAACGCGACCTGCTGTTATTCATTCGCGAAAACAAATTTATTTAATTACTTTCATTTAGAATTTCGATTACAAATTAGAGCCAGTTATTTGTTTATTTTATCGATTGATTTCCTTTTTTATATATTTTGGATTACGGATTCGATCTAGTTATTTATTTTTATCATTTAAGCTAGTAAAACAGTTCCTATGGCAATGCTTACGCTTGGATTTTTTATTGAAAGGGGTTCATTACAAGGATGAATCACATCTGGTATTTTCCTACAGTTACAGATACGTATTTATGATTGTTTTATACCACGCGCTGCCGTGGGATACAATAAGTTATTTTATTAGTTCCCTATGATTAATTGTTATTGCAAAAATGTTTACCTGTTTGAGTTCAATCCTTAGACAAAATGATGGTATTTACGCTTTAAGTTTACTTTACAATTTTACGAGCTTTAACAATCACATCTGGTATGGGTTTAAAAGAGTCGCATTTTTCGTTGAAATTCAATACTATCGCACTCCTAATTATTATTTTAGCGCCTAAAAGCCATTTACACGTTACAAAACTTCTACTGGTTAGACTATTATTACTTTTATTTATTATTAAACTTTAGTTAATTATGTAAAAAGGTTACAACATTTAATAAATGAGCGACTTTTTAATTACTAAGCATGTAACAAATTTTAGAAAACAAACAATACTTGCGTTCAAATTAATGCTTGATTTTTCACTGTATTATTCGGAACACTCTTTTCACTATTGCTAGCAATGGTTTCTCACGAAATTTTACGAAATCGTTTCATTTTTGAGTAAAATTAACTTAAATTTTTTAACGTGGCCCTCAGTGTTTGACAAGTGCGTCTTGTTCATGACAAGAATAGCTCTGTTACTATGGTAGTTGGGTATGACGTCATTCTAGTTGAATTCAATGGGATTATCGCTGTAATCCTAATGAAGTTGCATTGCTGTATAGGAGTAAATTGTACATGAGGGAGATATTCACCATAACTCTTGAATGACCACACCAACCTACTTAAAATTTTGTATTCAAGCTTATTTCATTTCTCTTGGAGCTGATTAGACAGGGTTTATTAGGAGCAGTTTTTGATTTTTATCAATTATTTCTGAAACAGCTATATATTTAGATATAAAAATATCAACATTTATCAATTAATTATGTTTTTTGGGCAAAAAATTCCTAAGATAAAATTTAAGTGTTAGCTCGAGTATTTCGTTAATATAAAGGCACTAAGTTTATAAATTAATTAAATATGACTGAAAATGCTTAAATTGTATTATCGGTATTTTATAGAAGCGGGTGGTTTTGTAATTTTTTTTAAGTTAGCTTCTATCTGACATGAATTTTTAAACGTCAATCATACATAGAATATTGTTTTTGTAATATTACCTATTTTTGTTATGAACGTATTAAAACCTCATTATTATTAAAATTATTTCCTTCTTTAAATTTCCACTTTGTAGGTTAGAAAATCGTGTGCTGATACACACACACACACACACACACACACACACACACACACACACACACACACACACACACACACATAATAAGAATTCACGATTTAAGTAATACAAAATTGAAAATATACAGTGGCTGTCACTAAAATCGCATAAACCATGAACATCTAGCAACATGATTTTTGTATCTTGTAAAAAAGTGTTTTGAAATTTTGCCAATACTTAAAACGTTATACCAAAGAGTATATAATATAGGGAAGAGAGAAAATGTGCGTATTAAATATCGTATACTCCAAAGTTAGTCGACTGTTTTGGGACGCTAGTATAGGCCCTCTAGTACTCGACTAACCAAACTAATTCATTTTAAAATTGCACCGTTTCCCACAAGTTTTTTCATTTCTGTTGGCACAGCGTTGTCACATAATCTCCGCGATTGCCTGCTGGAAAGGATAACGTTTTGATTTATGACGTTTGTTTATTTAGCAACGTACAGGTAACTTCTATAGCATTAGAAGCATTTGAAAATTATTTTTCCCAAAATAAAGAAAAAAATAACTTTAAAATTTTTTTTATTGATATATGTACAAAAAAAGTGCATGTTCTGAATCCCGAATGGCTAAATATCAATTCTTCATGTCATGAACATAAATTATTTTTTATACAGAATTTGATATTATGTAAATTGAATAAAACTTTAAAGTGGATTTCACAAGACCTTAGAAGTGTAGGTGCTTCAAAAGAAACAAAATGCCAACAATGAATGCATTTGTAAATCTAGTAAAAGTGTTTTTCTTAATTTTATTTTTAATGTATGAGTATTATACAGTCATAAGTTCCTACAATTTAACGGTCGAACTTAATTAGGAAAGACGTCATATTAAAGTCGGACATTTTAATAATATTTAATAATATATATTTTAGGCCCTCTACTTCTAGCGAGCAGAGCCAGAAGAAGGTTTAGTGCGATTATCGGGGCACGATTGGCTATTGTGCAAAAAAAATGCATTCCTATTTTAGATGATTTATTAAATTTCTTTCAAACATTTCATGCGGGATTGTGGCCACTTCTGATAAGAGCCTGCATAAAAGTGTTTTTAGTTTTTAATATAAATGTAAAAAAAAAATCCTAGAAATATAAATTTTTTAATTAATTTGTTTCGCAATTTTTTTAATTTATTTTATATATTTTAAGGCAGTGCATGGGGTGGCCAACTAAGAATGCGAGGTACTGTATTTGGGAAACTATCCATCGTAGAGGCTTGCGAAAAAAAAAGTTATTACTAAAACAGCCAATACAAAAACCTGGAAAATATTTTCAAGTTTCTGAAATGGCCGCTAGGGGGCGTAACTGCAATCTTGAATCTAAAAAAGTGATGTATCTGTGAATTCTGCTATATTAACCTAATAAAAAAATAACTGATCTTTGAAGTCGAGGATAATTTGAACTTTTTTTGTTTGGCACATTTTGACGTATGTATAAAAATAAAGTGGTGGGGGTATTCAAAGGCTTCCTTAAATCACCCCTGTATCTTCGAAACGGCTAATCCGATTTTAACAAACTTGGGCGCTTTGAAAAGAGCTTTTCTTGGGCTACAAATGTTAAAATAATTGAAGTTTTGTTAGTTTCACATGTCGTCGCTAGAGGGCTTTGTTCGACATTCCGACAGAAACGGTTAATTTTCGCAAAAAAATTAAATGCATTGGTATGACTTTTTTTCATGAACAAGTAGCTAAATGATGCCTAAACAAGCTCGCGAAAGCCGCATCTCGATATTTTGTTCCTAACCCAAAATATCGGCCAAAGAAAACTTTATACGAAAATCCCTTAAATTTGTATTTCTTTTAAATATATTTTTCTGGAATTGTTTCTGTTATGTAAGTTGTGGCCCTAAAAAGGACCGACTTAAAGGAGGAAAGTTTTTAACGCCCCCGTAAATGCTCGAAATGCTGACCATCACTCTGTGCATTGCTGAGGCCTCTTATGGGTGGACAAAACTGCAGTTTCAATTTCGGCTCTGAATAGGTTACCTAGAAATTGCGATTTTAAATGTATGTAAATTTATACACCAGAATAAAATCACCCTTTTTGAAATTACTACGGGCAATTAAGCCATGCTAAAAGTTATACGAAAGGCCTATTTTTTGTTTGTTTAAATGCATATTCACTATGGATATATACGAAAAATACAATTAATAGAAGCAGGCAATGGAAAGAGATACCTAAACAAAACATACATAATCCTCAAATTGTCAATAGTTGTTAATACTTTCGCGTTACTTTGAGCAATTTTTGTGCTTTCAAAATGCGTTTTACGAATAATGAAGCTGTTGATATGCTTGCGGTTTATTTTGAATGTCTTCAGAATGCCGCAGTAGCTAAAAGAGTTTACGCGGCTCGATATCCAAATAGGCGTCTTTGCGATGTTTTTCCCCGATTAGCGGCGAGCTTACGAGCCAATGGTAGTTTTTGGCCTACGTTTCAACGGCAAAGAATTGGAAGAACACAAGAAAATATTAACCGTGTACTGGGCTATATTGAAGGAAATCCTCATGTTAGCACAAGAGCATTATCCACTGAGTTGGGCATATCACGGAGAACGGTTCAAAATATTTTGAAGGACCATAGGTAAGTTCTAATGGCCATCAAAATATGTAGGTATTCGTTGAAACTTTTTTTAATTACTTTAAGAATGCACCCATATCATGTCGTTTTGCATCAGGCCTTGAAAGAGGAAGATTTTGATCGAAGGTTAGACTATTGCCATTGGATGTTAGGTATGATACGCGAAAATAGAGAATTTTTATTTCAAATTCTTTGGACCGATGAAGCCACCTTCAGTAGTGACGGGAGAGTCAATCTGCAGAATATGCATTATTGGTTTGCAGAAAATCCCCATTGGTTGCGTGAAGTTCAGCGCCAAGGACGTTGGAGTTTAAATGTATGGTATGGCATACTGGGAGGCAGAATTATTGGGCCATATTTTTTCGAGCAACTCCTAAATGGTAATGTATTTCGTGACTTTTTGGCCAATCGATTACCGTTGTTGTTGGAAGATGTGCCTCTGGAAACAAGGCAAAATTTTTTTTTGCAGTTGGATGGTTGCCCAGCAGATTTTGGTATTAATGTGCGAGAGCATATTAACGCAGTATTTCAACAGCGGTGGATTGGAAGAGGAAGTCTGTTTCCATGGCCTCCGCGATCGCCAGACTTGACTCGATCTTTATTTATGGGGGCGCTTAAAGGACATCGTGTTTCGGACTCGACCTACTACTAGAGAGGATATGAAAAACCGGATTCGTAACGCAATACGTAATATACCGAGAGCCGAAATTGAAGCTGCAGTTTTGTCTTGTTATGAGAGGTTTCAGAAATGCATAGAGCCTGATGGTCAGCATTTCGAGCATTTAAGGGGGCATTAAAAACCTCCTTTAAATCGGTCCTTTTTAGGGCCACAACTTACATAATAGAAATAATTCCAGAAAAATATAGTTAAAAAATAAAAATTTAAGGGATTTTCGTATAAAGTTTTCTTTGGCCGATATTTTAGGTTAGGAACAAGATATCGAGATGCGGTTTTCGCGAGCTTGTTTAGGCATCATTTAGCTACTTGTTCATGAAAAAGTCATACCAATGCATTTAATTTTTTTGCGAAAATTAACCGTTTATGTCGGAATGTCGAACAAAGCCCTCTAGCGATGACATGTGAAACTAACAAAACTTCAACTATTTTAACATTTGTAGCTCAAGAAAAGCTTTTTTCAAAGCGCCCAAGCTTGTTAAAATCGGATTAGCCGTTTCGAAGATACGGGAGTGATTTAAGGAAACTTTTGAATACTCCCCACCACTTTATTTTTATAGATACGTCAAAAAGTGCCAAACAAAAAAAGTTCAGATTATCCTCGACTTTAAAGATCAGTTATTTTTTTATTAGGTTAATATAGCAGAATTCACAGAAACATCACTTTTTTAGATTCAAGATTGCAGTTACACCCCCTAGCGGCCATTTCAGAAACTTGAAAACATTTTCCAGGTTTTTATATTGGCTGTTTTAGTCATAACTTTTTTTTGCGCAAGCCTCTACGATGGATAGTTTCCCAGATACAGTACCTCGCATTCTTAGTTGGCCACCCTGTACACATAATCCATGGAATGTCGTTTGCCATTTCTAAATTCCGTTTGATACTGTTCAATAATTTTTTTCAAAACCTTTTTTGGTTTATTTGCCGCTTATCTATGAATCATATGCATAACGCAACCGAAACAATCGCAAATCCTCGCACACTGAATCCATAAACAATAGCCGTGCGCTATCACGCGCGCTACCGTTGGACGCCAAATTTTAAATACTTTAACTCATGTGCCTTTCAGTTTCAGTATGATTAGTGTACCAACATTATTAGGTAATGTAAATCTATTTTATTTTATTTTGCCACCATAATGTTCTTTATACGCCTCCAAATGCGGGCGTAATGTGGTCTTTATAGCACGGAAATGTCATTGATGCTAAGCAGCATGATTGACAGCAAACACATGATATGATATATAATAGCAATATCGCAGTATCTTAGTAACAACAAATTAGCCTACTGTCGACTTTATTTCACTGCATTTGCATTTAAAAACTTGCCGAAAATACTGAATCTTTTTAATTTGCTCCCGTTTCATGGTGCAAAATAAAATAAAACATTGTATGTACCACGGGCATAATTAGATTATGGCTCAGAAAAAGCCCTCCGCTTCGCGTCGGGCTTTTAAAATTCCCTCGAGCCATAATCTTCTGATTATGCCCTTAATACATAAATATCTATTATGGCACAAGATCGCACCTTTATTTACTTTTAGGTACATAAAACTTAAGCCAATTCTCGCTACCACATACAATACGTAAATTTGCGTTCTATTTATGCAGTATTGTGCATGTACTTTTCTCCCCAGTTTTCGGCCACATGGCCGAGAAACGGATTAGTGCTTTTTTGGTATACCAGTTACCGGCCACACCAAAATTAAAGCTAGGTTAAATTATTTATTATTATTTTCTGGCCTAAATGGTAACTAAATATATACACTTTCGCATCATTACACTATAAAACACATAAAATGGTTGTAAATCAATATACTTACTATTTTCTGCCTGATCTTCCACTAGATTTCACACACTTTTACCAGCAACAAGCATTTCGCGCCAAACACACGCACCTGTTACTACTGACTGTAGTTATTCTAAAACTCGTAAGATGTCGCAATTTTTCAATTATCTGCCAAAAAGATGGCCGAAAATGGGTTCATATTTATTAATATGTTTTTAGTAAATGTATGCTTATTTTCATCAATTAATTAGGGTTATGGCCGAGAACAGGGGATGGCCGGCTAACAGACACATTGACCCTATGTGCTTTACATCTCTCTCTTACAGTAGGTTGTAAGAAGCTGTTTCCTTTCATACTACCTCTAAATTTGTACATTCATTGCTAGGCAACATACAATACTTGACTACTTTAAATTCCAATACTTTGTCTCTTCCTCTATTATATACTCTTTGGTTATATGTCAATTATGAAATTGCTACTCAAATTTGACATGGTGAACGCGACTTTATTGACGGCCATCGTACAGTTAATTTTAAAAATCTATGACACGGATTTTTGTATTGTTTAAATTGATCTTTAAAATATGTCAACATAAAGTCAAATTGAGATAATTTTTGATTAATGTTACATAAGTGTTAGTTTCAAGAATTATTTTCAATTAATTTCAATTTCAAGCGAATATGTCTCCAGCGTTAAATTTGTTGGTAGGAGCTCGAATTATTGGGCTAGTTGAAGACGCTGTCTTAATTCGCGCAATAGCGACAATTTTAAATAGAAATCGTGTGGCTGCAAAAAAATGGTTCTTAATGCTGAGCAGAAGCAGGCAAGGGTATTGTTTGCATTTAACAACATATATCGGGGTCTGGACTACTAGCATCCAGTTACCTTTACCGACGAAACGTTATTTCAAGATTCCCGTAACTGGCATATTAAAGTTTATAGTCCCAGACGGTACAATTAAAATAAATATGGTGAACGCAGTCCAGGAAGAGGACAGGTGCGATTAGGAGTCAAATCCTAATCCGCAGTGATAAAGAGAACAAATACTGGTAGTTTAACACAACTTTATCTTGTATCCCAACAGTATAATTCAACAAATTGTCACAACAGTACCACACTTACCTCCTTTTCCAGTGCTACCTCTAAAACTGATAAAAAATTAAGTCTTAAATTGCAACGAATAAAGCATTTATGCACTGTCCGACATGCAGCGTTGACCCTAAGACGCTAAATACTAACCAAATAGCAAAAGCAAAATAAATGATTGAACCGTGATTCTAGGAAGAGCTCTCCTTAAAACTAGTATTGTTGCTTCAACTCAACCGAAAAATAAAATAATCAAATATAATTAGTTAATTGCACAATACGCATGCCAACCAGATGTTTACCACTGCGATTAAAATAAAAGAATAAATAAATCGTCATGGTATAAGCTTTCAAGCAACACAAAAAATTAATATCTACTAGCTTCCTTAACATGATAAAGTTTGTTATAAAGCACATTAAAGCTTACGTTTGTATATATAAAGTAAGAACACAAAGCACAAATCAAACATTTAACTCGTTAAGCAAGTATTAAAGTGTAACATGGATTACCCAGTATAAGGAACTTGAATTTACAAAAGTACAAAGTTCATAAGTAACAACGCAACAGCTGTTTACAATACAATTAGTGTTCTAAATAATAACAGTTAATAGACATTAAATAATGCACAATCGAAGCCAAATTAGCAAACGTCAAAAGCGAGAACCTGAGTGACTATTATGTTTGTTAATTGTTACTAATTCCCAAGTAAACAGTAAAATTCTTAGGTACATAACCTCATTAAGTGTATCGACAGATCATGCCTAATATCTAAGATTATATATTGAACATCTGCAAGCAACGGAGCCAGTGCAATACGTTGAAGCAGTAGCGAGCCACACTTAAGGTAGTCAGGACAGTCTCAAGCGATTGTATATTTCTCCAGGGCTCCATCAGGAATTAAAACAAAATAAAGACTCACCGGTAAGTTGTTTGTGTCCGGAATACCCAAGCGTCTTATTTGACTTAACCTCGGTGTAGTGAGAAGCCAAGCCGATCGTGGAGTAACCCCTTGAGTTTTCTTCGAGCTAGGGCTATTGTACACCACCGTTTAGTACTCAATGTTGAGGAAGCACATCTATAAATCTATTCATAACTCCCGGTTGTGAGAGGGAGGGAGGGAGCGAGAGAGAGAGAGAAAATGCTGATTCGAAGGTCTGTATCAAATTTCATCTTTATCGAAATTTTGACTAGGTTTGGAGTTTTTTGTCTATTTCGACTGGGCTCTACTGGGTTTTGTGTCTAGGAAGGAAGGAGTGTGAAGATGTTCAACTTTTAATATCAGAAGAAATATTAGTTGGATGCTCTTATGGCATTTGTCTTTGTGCAAGTCAACCCGTATTGTAACATGTATACGTAAGTACCCGCACTCACTTGTAAAGTTAACGTTTAGTGTAAATTTTGTTTTGAATTTTTGTAAATAATATAACTAATGCCTAAAAATTATACTATGGAATCAAAGTAAAGTCTCAATTTATTTATTTTTGATGTTTACAATCATTGACAAAGAAACCTTAAGTTTATTTAATTAGCAAGAATATAAAGATATCTTCCTTTTAAATATTTTACCTGAAATTTTTGAATTATTTCGGCACTAATATTATTTCCTGCCAGATTAACAACACGTAAATTAGGCAAATTATGAAATACATTAAGCGATAACTCACTAATTTTATTATTTTCTAAATTTAAGTTGTTCATTCCAACTAAACCAGCAAATGTGTTATTGTCAATTTGTTTCAATGAATTGTTCTTCATGTTTATCATAATTATAGATTTCATGCCTTCAAATGAAAAGTGCTCTATTGTTTCAATTTTGTTGTTGTTGATTATTAACATTCTTAACGTATTTAAATTGGAAAAATCATGTTTCTTTATAAAGCTAAGTAGATTTTGAGATAAGTTTAATGTTGTTATAGACGTTGTATATTGAAACAAATTTGGAGGAAATTGTGTGATGTTATTGTTCATCAAACTTAAATGCGATAATTTTGTTAATCCAAAGAATGAAAGGCTGTTTAACTGAGATATTTGGTTATCGCTTAAATCAATTGTAATCAGATTCGGATGTTTTTCAAACGTTTTGGCAAATATTGTTTCGATCTTGTTGGCTCTTAAGTTCAAATGTATGATACCAGTTGCTCCCTTAAAAGTGCTACTGCTTAATGATTTCATTTGGTTATTTACCAGTGATAGATGCATTAAAAATCTCATTCCTAAAAACGTATTTTCGTCAATGTCATGTATGAGATTATGGTCCAAATGCAGAGTGCGCAGCCGAGAAATGGTATTAAAAACACCTGAGGGTAGTAATTTGATTTTGTTATAGGATAAGTTTATTCCACTTAAAGAAGATAAACCACGAAATACGGATTTTGGTAATATTTCAATGCTGTTATTTAAAAGTAATAAAAGTACTAATTGTGACAAACCTTCAAATGATCCTGCTTTAAGGGTTTGAATTTTGTTATTTCTCATGTCCAAGTAATAAATACGAGATAACCCTCTAAATGCACCCGCTTGGATTTCTTCCAGATTATTATGAAATAATGCCAAGTCTAATAAAGATCCAGTGTTTTGAAAAATACCTGTTGGGAGAATTTTCAAATTATTTCCTGGTAAATATAAATGTTTCAGATTTCTCAATCCCCACAACGACTTATCTTCTAGCTTAGTCAAATTGTTAAAATCAATGTTTAAGTGCGTTAATTGCGATAGTTGTTTAAAGACATAGTTATTTAAAGTGGATATACGGTTTGATTGTAAAAATAACACACCTAACTTATGTAGTCCGTCAAAGCTGTTCACATTCAAGTTCACTATTTTGTTATAATGTAAATGAAGAACATCTAAACTGATTAAACTAGCAAATGCACCTGGTTCTAATTTGTCAATTTCATTATGGCCCAAGTATAGTCTCCTTAAATGTGTTAAGTTGTTGAATGTATCACTATTGATCATTCTAATATTGTTGCTGGATAAATCTAATTCCATTAAATTTACATTGCTCGTTAACAACCCAGGTTCTAATTTAGATATTCGATTTCTTCCCAAAGATAATAATTGCAATTTTTTTAATCCGTTGAACGCAGATTGATGAATTTTTTCTAGTTTATTATTCTCTAAATGTAATTCAGTGATGTTATGGTTGTTGGAAAATATTTTCTCAGGAAGGCTTTCTATTTCGTTATACGCTAAATTCAGTTTTTTAAGAAAATGGAGTTGATTGAATACCAAGACATCCAAAGTTTTAATTTTATTTTGATTTAATTGCAATGTTTCAAGTATCGAATTGTTTGCAAATGCTGCAATGCGTAGATTCATAATTTTATTATTTGATAGGCATAGTTCTTTTAATTTTATTCCGTTAAATACATTTGTAGCCAACTCTAAAAGATTATTGTTTTGCAAGAATAGTTTTTCCAGAACCTTTAAGTTTTTAAAAGTATCAGGTTCAATGTGGTTTAAATCGTTTGAATTTATTTGCAAATACTTCAAATTGTGCAAGCCCGTAAAATTCGATGACGTTAAATTTATGAAGTTATTATGATCCAAATTTAAGTGTACGAGCGCAGTTAAATTGTGAAGTAATCCTACAGGAATAATTTTTAGGCGATTGTATGACAGAATTAGTTCTCTCAAATTTTTTAAGCCACGTAATGTATCTGACTGTAATTCATCGATTTCATTATTCAAAATAGTTAATTTTTGTAGTGGCATTCGGTCAAAACTTCCAGATGGAATATTACCAACCTTACTGCTAACTATATTTAACATTAGAAGCCTGTTTGAAACATCCAAATTTTTTGGAATCAATGTACTGAAGTTACTTTGATAGACCACGAGTTCAATTACATTTTTCAAATTTTTTTCTATTTTAGTTGACATTTCGGATATCTTTTCTTGCATTTCCGCTTGAGAAGTTAATTTTCCGCAAATTAATTGATTTACGTGGTTAATAAAGCAAGATTGTTGAATTGAATTTTTCGCGAGCACTACAGTTGTTAATGCAATAATTAGGTACCACCCCATTTTCACCTGCAAAATAAAAGTAATACATGCATATATTAATCTTTGTTCTTGTAAATAGTATCCTAACATAATTTATGACTAATGCGGAGAGAAAACAGCTTTTCAAAAGTAATATTGCAAGTCGGACTATGATATTCCGATGGTAACTTCCCAATGTAACAATGCAGGTTATAAAAGAGACAGTGACAGTTAAGTAAGTATGCATAAAAAAAATTTGGTAGTGGAGGAGACTAAAAGAATTTTTTTTTCGCACACATCGACTTTGGAGATGCTTTGTTTAGGTGTTCAACCCTCAGAAGTCCCCAAATTCGTGTTTCTTTTTAATTATTTAATAAATATAAATCATCATAGATTATAAATTGTTACAAACTACTATAAATTATAACTATCTGTATACTCTTTCCGGTTTTGGAATAATTTTTCAAAAACTTCCACCCCAAGATGGTGAATGTGAAGAAAACGGATTTCGCGAAATTTTGTACTGGTTTTGTTTAGATGAAAATGTCCAATTTAAATTTTTTTCAGAATTCTGATAAAAATCAAAACTAGTCTTAGCCGGACAGTGAAAACTGTCGGAACTGCACGAAATTTGAGTCAAATAATATAAATCTAAGACATACTTTAAATACGACGTTTCAAACTCAAGTTATGGACATTCGAGCATTAAATCAGGTGCAGCAGGCCCTGTAGATATTGTTTGGATCGTGTAATTGCTTATGTGTATTGTTTAAAGAAAAGTAACGCTAACGATTTACTTCTTGATATTATGGTAACTGAATTAAAAAAGAATTTAATAAAATATGTATTGTAAATTCAAATAACCAAAAAATGATTTTCAATTACAATTAGCCAAGGTGAGCTCTCCTGCATAAAATTAATTTAGTTGCCAGTTTAGACATTAATTTAAGGGTAATTTTTACTTTTAATTTGCTGAGAAAGCCTCAATGTACTCATCCATCATGGGTTGGCGAAGTATCACTAAATGGTTGGTTTTATAGTTTCCTGTATCCAATAATAATCCCGATAACCTATTACCATCCTTTAAATAAAGGTCCGAAGTCAACTTGGCCGCGATATATTCTTTTTAAGTTTTTCATTGTAGCGTTATCGTCTTCACGTGATTAAAAAATTAACTTCTATTCTCTTCTATTTCCATTGTAAACTTTATCTTCTTGTGCCGATTTTAGACGTCTCAATCTACAAAAGGAGAACAACTAGGACATACAGTTTACAGAAAATCCACACACACCATAGGTAGCTGAATGCTCAATCCCATCATCATGCTGTAGTCAGAACACTAATTACGAGGTCTAAGCTACAGGCAGACCATCAAAACATGCACGAGGAAATCAAAACACTAAAGTCAGTTTTATTACAAAACAGATCCAACGAAAAAAATATCTAAACGGCAGACCAACCGAAGAAGAAAAAGAGGGGAACAAACAAACAAAGAACTCTTACCGTGAATAATTGAAACAACAGACCGAATTAGTAGAATTCTGAAAAACATAACATCAAAACGATATTTAAGATGCATGAAAAGATTGGAACCATATTGCCTAATCCAAAAACCAAAATCAGTCTAGAAAATCAAGAAACATGCGAGATTCCATGTACAGACTGTGATCGAGCGTACATAGATCAAACAAACGAACAAATCCGGAAATGGAAATACATATAACACTCGTCAAAATCTCAAACTCAATATATACAGGTTGTTAGGTAAACATGCGGCAAAACTTTAAGAGGTTGTTTCTTGGCCTATTTTAAGAATATTTTGTTATAAGATGATGTTTGAAAAACCCCTTTGTTTCGAAGATACAGGGTGAACAAAATTTGCGACAACCATATTCGATATTGGTTGCAATCGACTTTTTCTCACTATCGCCAAATCAACTTATTAGCTTATTTTACAACTTTTGTGTGTGTGTGTGTGTCCGTGTGTGTGGTGTGTGTGTGTGTGTGTGTGTGTGTGTGTGTGTGTGTGTGTGTGTGTGTGTGTGTGCATGCGTGTGTGTGCGTATGCATGGATGAATGCTAGTATCCACGATAACTCCAGAACGAAAATACCTACGCACTTAAAATTTTGTGTTTAAGCTAGTTTTCATTTCGCTTAGAGCTGTTTAGATTTTGGGAGAAATCCAGCGGCGGAGAGGGGGGTTTATTTATAATTATTGGTTCTTATCAAATATTTCTAAAAAAGCTGCATATTTCAAAGATATAAAAATACCTAGATACAGACCTTAAACATATCGATTAATTATATTCTATGCAATTTTTTGATACGACGCGTAATTTAGCGTACAATTTGGACGACTTGCGAAATCAGATAATTGCTGGGTGTAACTCAATGAGAAACGACACTGGTGTGAGTGAAAGAGTTCGGCAGTCAATGGTGAGAACATTGAATGCTTGTATCTAGGCTGAAGGAACTCATTTCGAACATTTATTGTTCGTTCAGCACTTTACATGTACTTTTTGATAATAACATGTTGTTACTGTCGTTCATCCTGTATCTTCTAAACAAAGGGGTTTTTCATCACAGGACAAAACATTCTTAGAATAGGCCAAGAAACAACCCCTTGATTTTGCCGCATGTTTACCTAAAACCCTGTATATAATATATATACTGGACAGGTTTTTTGATTGTTGTTGCTGGGACATTGTGTAGGTCCATTAAGGCTACATTTTGAAGAAATAATTACAAATATACAGGGTGCTTCAAAAATAGTGACATTAATGTTATGGTTTTTTAAATGGAATTTTCTACATTTTATCACATTTTTGAATTAAATATGAAAAATAAGGTACACCTTCGTTAGAGTTCCCTATACCTAAATACATAGCGTTTTGATTTATTTTGATTTTTCTTAAATTGCAATGTTTTGGAAAAAAATTAATTGTTACCAAACGAAAGGATCTCGAAAATAGACTGTTTCGTTGATTTATTTGGCAATTTAATTGCGAAAAATATTATACTGGCTGTTCAGATCTTTCGGTTTTATTATGAATACATTTAAACTGTAATATCTTCCTTATCTCAATTGTAACATCCTGAATACTTTAGATATGTCATGTGACCAATTAAATGATATTAAAAAGTACTAAGATATCCTATACCTAAACCTTCACGTTTCAAAGTTATTCAACGCTATTTAACAATATCACGAATATATTAAATAATATTATTATTCTTAACAATTTAACATAATATATATATATAATGCTCGAAATGATGCCATCTTTTTCTATGCATAATGCGATTCTCTTTTTAAGCGAACATCTTACATTTTGCAACATAATGTGAGTGACGGTTCCAAATGCATTTTTAATTCGGTCTATCATGTCTTCTGCAGTAGTAGGAGGAGTAGCATACACTAGATTTTTAATATACCTCCATAAAAAGAAATCCATCGGACTGAGGTCTGGAAATCATGGGGCCAGTTAATTGGGCAACCCCTTTCGATCCATTTGTTACGAAATTTTCGGTCTTAAATATTCTCTTACACGTCGTGAAAAATGTGCAGGGCCACCATCTAATTGTAACCATATTTTTGTCTGATGTGCAATGGAATATTTTCTAAAAGTAGCCAAAAGTCGTTTTTTAAGAATTTGCGACCATTTAAACTGCCGTCGAAGATATATGGACCAATAAATTCATCACCAATTGTTCCACCATATACATTAATAATACATCGATGCAATAAATGCTTATTTTCGGTATCATAATAATGGTAGTTATGACGATTAACATGGCGATTATTATTATCAAACGCTGCCTCATCGGTAAACAAAACGTATTTATCAAAATTATATTCTTCACCGATTTTTCGAGGATTGTTAAAGAAAAAGCAATTCGTCTTTCAAATATTCATGTTTCCTTAAAATTTTGGAGGCACTTGATTGACTAATGCCTGTTTCTCTCGCAATTATTCTAGTACTGGTATTTGGATTTTCAACAACAGAACCTAATACCAAATACACGTTATTTTCGTTATTGGTAACCACTTTTGTTTTTTTCTTGTTTTGGGTAAGCGACACTTCCTGTCCCACGAAACGTTTGCAACAATCTCTCTAGTACTTTTTTATTTGAATGAATGCGGTTGGGATACCTTGCTGCGCAGACTCTTGACGCCAATAAACAATTTCCATAACATTCATCAATACTCCTGCTTCCAATAAAGCATTTTAACTAATTATTTGATATTCACCACACAGTGCAAATAATTAATACCCAATTATATTGACATACTGTTAATTAATAATATTTGTCATTTTGACAATACCACACTAGATTAGAATTCAACTTGGTAGCATCGTTTTTGTCATTACAATGTACACATCTTCATAATATTTTAATTGAAAATTACTGCATACTAACTTGAAATATGTGTACACATACACACAAAAGAAGAAATATCTTTGCTAATTGCTTGATTCAAAAAATGATTGACAGACATTATTTGTAAAAACATTAATGTCCTGTAAGTGCCATAAAAAACTTCAAATTTCACAATTACCTCAATAACTTTGAAACGTGAAGGTTTAGGTACAGGATACCTTAGTACTCTTGGAAAATCATTGATTTAGTCACATAACAGATATAAAATATGCAGGGTGTTCCATTTGAGATAAGGAAAATACAGTTTGAATGTATTAATAACACAACTGAAAAATCTGAACACACAGTATAGTATTTTTCGCAATTAAATTGCCAAGTAAATCAACGAGATCCTGAAGCAGTTTTGACAAAATTAGTTTCGTTTAGTAACAGTTAATTTCTTTCCAAAACCTTGCAATTTAAGAAAAATCAAAATAAATCAAAACGCTTTGTATTCAGGTATAGGGAACCCTAACGAAAGTCTATCTTATTTTTCACACTTAATTAAAAAATGTGATAAAATATAGAGTATTCCATTAAAAAGAAACATAACGTTGATATGCCACTCTTTTTGAAGCACCCTGTATGTTTGAAATTATTTTAAAAATGTATGGACTACACAATGTCCCTGCAACAAAACTCCGTAACATCGTTCGTGACTCACCCTGTATATATACAGGGTAATATATATATATATATATATATATATATATATATATATATATATATATATATATATATATATATATATAATACTATTTGGTTTTATTAAATGATGTCAAACGTCAAAGTCAAACAAGTTTATAAAATTTGTGCAAACAGGAACGAATACTTCTATTATAATGATTAATTGTACGTACAAGGTTACAGTTCAGTATCACTTATTAATAAAATGTTTCTTGTCTTACTGAAAGAGTATTAAATTGCTGTTGAAACGTGTTAAGTTTGTAAACACATTCACAAAATACACTGTTCTTTAAAGTAGGTACTTATTATGAACATAAGTCGTACAATCCATTTTAAATTATAATATTCAAAAGTGAATCAATAAATATTAGTTTTATAAAACACAAAAA
The DNA here is from genome assembly GCA_036346205.1 of Vesta saturnalis. Taxonomy (NCBI): domain Eukaryota; kingdom Metazoa; phylum Arthropoda; class Insecta; order Coleoptera; family Lampyridae; genus Vesta; species Vesta saturnalis. Next base: position 966,162 of record JARFJB010001908.1, on the reverse strand, counting down.
ACGTTTATCAAGAAGTTAATTTAAATAGCGTGTAGAAACGTTATCTATTTTTAAAATCTCTTCAAAAACCTAGAAGGCCTGCAATACTTGAATTAATGTTCTGATGTTCCAAACTTGGTTTGAATAGTTGATTTCAAAGTGTATTTTTTTTACCTTATTATTTGAGTCAAAATTAGTTCAGATAAAATTTCGTGAAATTCTCACAATTTTGCTGCCCGGTTGTGAATTCAAGTTGGAATTTTGGTGAACAATTAGCTCCTGTTTCGAGACATTTTCATGCAAAAAGTTCTCAGATACTACATTTCGCCGAGATTTCGCGTCCGCCTTTTATATTCCCTATTTTGAAGGTGGATAATTATTATGAAATAGGGGACATATCCAAAATATCCTTCTATACTTACATATGTATATGTAGGTTGGAAGGTACAAACACATTAAAAAAACCTAACATTTTGGGACTTTAGAGGGAAGTTCCGACACTTATTAATTGATATATTTGGAAAAAAATGTTTCGTTTGCTACCAAAATTTTTTAAATCCATACGTGTTAAAATTTGTATATTCTTAATCATACTTGAATTTTAAAACAATTAATTAATAATTTCAGAACAGGTAAGAACTCAAATCTAATTTGTTTCAAAAGAATCTGCTTTGGATCTTACGATTAATTTAGTTATAGCAATTGATTTGATGTTGGTAGTGACTTTTACTTGAATATTGATCTCTATCAATGCACCGTTTCTTGAAAATTAGTGAATTACTTACTTGTTTATAGCAGATGGTAACTCTAGTTGTATTTCAATGATACAAATTCTAGTTTGGTAACGGTATAACTATTCAGTATAATATGCTTAGATTATTTTCGGAACAACATAATTATTCAATAAAGAAGAGCATGAATAATGTAGCACGAAAAAACAAGTCATAAGCAAATTAAATGCGTATAAGAGGGACAACCTAAATATATAAAACGTAACGAAATTTAAATTTATACAATACCACATAAACTTATTGATTCAACGAAAAAATAATTTATTTTTCATTCACATAAGTAAGTGTACAAAACCTTCTGTGAAGCTGAACATACAAATATATCAAAACAATTTTTTATGTACATACATCATGCATTGAAATATGTGGCCGTATAGAAAATTTCAAAGGAACCAATTATTAAAATTTGGTTTTTATAGCACAATAATTATTAGATGATTTAGTAATAATATATCTAAATAGAATACTTACGCTAACTATATTCAAACTATCAAACATTTTCAATTCAATTGCCGCACCATTTGAAGAGTTCAATTTCAATAGACCAATTACATCGCAAATTATAGGTTCATTTTATGTAATTGCATTAGATAGTGAAGAGCAAAGTGAGCTCTAGTATGGATATACGAGGGTCACTACTAAAATTCTTGGGAAATGTAAAAAATGCACACGTTACGTAAAAATTTTTATTGTTTTTCAAAATATTCTTCCTTAAAATCCATACACATTTGCATTTGGCAAAACCAATCTTCAAAACATTTTTGCCAGTTTGAGCGAGATACCTCCAAAACAAGTACTTTAAAAGCTTCAACGGCCGCTTCAGGTGATGAAAACCGATGATCACGTATCTTATTTTTGATGATTTTGAACAAAAAAAGTCATTGGGAGACAGATTAGGTGAATATGGTCAATGAGTCATTAATTTGATATTTTAACTGTAGTTTGTCGTGCTGTGTGCGCACTTGCAGAATAATTCGCTTATTGACATTGTTTTCTCAAATTTCACTGATTACCTGGGGAAGACAAATTGAAGTATACCAATCAACAGTAACTGTTCTTCGATCCTCTAATGTAACAGTTGCAACATGACCGGTTTTTCCGAAAAAACAATCATTTTTTTTAAACGATTCGCAAGCACACTACTTTTGTTGGTTTAGGTTCATTTCGGAACACCCACATAGATGATATCTGTTTAGTTTCAGGCTCATATCAATATATCCATGTTTCATCACCTGCTACAATGTAATATAAAGAATTTTATCGACCATGGTCAAATTTTTTAAGCATTTCCTTGCACCACTTGACACATGCCCTTTTTCGAGCTGCTGTCAGATTGCGAGGAATCCAACGACTACAAAGCTTCCTGACATTTAAATGTTGTTTCAAAATGATATGTATTTAAAAATTATTATTAATTTTATTAAATACATAAATAAAGTTTACCTCGAGTAGGATTTGAACCTACGACCTGTACTTTGCTAGAGTACCGCGCTAACCAACTGCGCCACCAAGGTTCAAGCCCCAATCGATGCAAATTTTGTCTTTATGTATGTAGAACGGATGTTAATTCTAAATAAATAAATTTTAACTTATTTGTTCATAACAAAAAAACTTATAATAATTTAAAATTAGTCAAGTTGCTTTGGTACGTGCGAATCCTTGCGATATTGCAGGCTCACATTCCATTAATATAAGTAATTTGATTGTAATCTCATCATATTTAGAATTAACATCCGTTCTACATACATAAAGACAAAATTTGCATCGATTGGGGCTTGAACCTTGGTGGCGCAGTTGGTTAGCGCGGTACTCTAGCAAAGTACAGGTCGTAGGTTCAAATCCTACTCGAGGTAAACTTTTTATTTATGTATTTAATAAAATTAATAATAATTTTTAATTACATATTTACCTTTGAACTTATTTGTTCATAACAAAAAAACTTATAATAATTTAAAATTAGTCAAGTTGCTTTGGTATGTGCGAATCCTTGCGATATTGCAGGCTCACATTCCATTAATATAAGTAATTTGATTGTAATCTCATCATATTTAGAATTAACATCCGTTCTACATACATAAAGACAAAATTTGCATCGATTGGGGCTTGAACCTTGGTGGCGCAGTAGGTTAGCGCGGTACTCTAGCAAAGTACAGGTCGTAGGTTCAAATCCTACTCGCGGTAAACTTTTTATTTATGTATTTAATAAAATTAATAATAATTTTTAATTACATATTTACCTTTGAACTTATTTGTTCATAACAAAAAAACTTATAATGATATGTATTTGTTTCGCCACAATGCCTAGGGATGCCTGTATCACACTGTATGTTGCATGACGATCTGATTAAATCATTTCACGCACAGAGTGCATGGTCGACCCTCGCTAAAATTGTCATCAAAAGTAAATCTTCCACGTTTTAATTCTGCAAACCATCTGTAGCCCATGGCTTTGGACGGCCCTTTATCATCAAACAACAACTTTAATTTTTCCACACATCGCTGTGGCGATAAATCGTATCGAATGTCATAAAAAATCATTACTCGAAAATCACGATTCGAAATATCAACTTGTTTACAGACTTACTACTTTTAAAATTCTACTGAAATGAATCTGCTTTGTTCACAATCAACTGTCTGTTGTACGAATGGTACAAACTGTCATATTTAGGATTATGACAATCGCAGAACATTAGTATTGCAAGGAGTACTTGATTCTACGACCTTTAGCGGTGATCCTTGTATGAGATGTTTTAAAAAACTTACAATAAAATAACTGGTTTCAAAAATTATTTATTAAAAATAATAATTTTTTAAAATGTTGCTTATTTTTTTGCTTTGGACTGATATCAATGATAAAACCAAGCTACAAAGACAGTAACTAATTACAGTAAGATTTCCTTTGTGCTAAAATAATAATTATCTCATGATGAGTACAAATTTCGACTATTTGCAATCACTTATTATTAATTTGCTTTTCTTCAGTTAGGATTATTATTTTTTTCACTTTCATTTATTAACTTTGGGTATGAATGCCGTTTAAAAAAGTAGTTAATACATACTATTACCAATTTAATTAAATACTTACGTCAAATTTGAAAGCAATCGTTCTTCAAATATAACCACCTCCACAACCACCACTAAAATAACATATATATATATATATATATATATATATATATATATAACAATAATAATAAAATATTTTTCAAGGTTATCATATTATATTTCAAGGTCAAAACTTATTGACCTGCAGGGGTACCATGTTACAATTCTTATAAATCTAAAAATAGAATAAGTTCATGGAAACAATAAGAATTATAGGTTGCTGTCTATGCCAAAAAGTAGGTCAACGTTAAATAGTTCCTGTATTGACTAAATTGAGTCATCAAATAGTTGTCTAAACTACAACTAGAGCGAGGTGAGTATTTGACAAGTTGAAGCATGTTCTGATAGGTACTCAAGTCAAGGACACATTTTTCTTATATAAACCGCAGCGAGGTGTGTTGAGATGGAATTAGTAGGGTTAAACCAAAGCACCTATTGGAAGCCCTTTAAAGATGTGTGTAACTTTGAGATATCTGAAAAGCATAAAGCGATGATTTTAAATGTGTGTTACCTCAGCGCATATAAGTATTTCAAAGAAAAAACCCGAATTGATGAAGTTAAAACGTTACTAGACACGAAGGATATGTTCATAAGTAGTTTAAGTGCAGCTGGAAAAACAACGAACATAACATTTTGTTTTAATTAGTAGTAGTGCTACAATTCCACCATATGTAAATTACACATGCTTTAACTAGAATGATTTATTAGTGTTTAGTCGCAGTGTAATTGCGAGAAAGTCAAGTCGTTATCTGATTATAATGCCAGCAATAATAAAATCATATCTGGAACGATCAAAACCCAGAAGTTCACCGTTATACGTATATGGATACCCCAAGTTGTCACAGCACCAATATGAATAATAATAATTTAACAATGTGCTGTCAAAACAGTGATGGTAGCAGTCGTAAAAATTAAAAAAATTAAGAGAAACAAGATGAAGGTTATACTTCAAACACTTACTGGTCATCATTTCAACATCAGGATGATTTATCAGAAGTGTACAAACAAGCAGCTAATGACTACTTAATCGATTGTGTTTATTATAAACTATCGAACGATACTCATAATGTAAAACATATAGAAATTGGATACAGTATACACCTCAACCTTGCGCCAGTAGTGCGTATGGTATGTGGCAACTGCGATCAAAGCAATAATGCTGTGTTAGGCATGAAGGAATGGAATGAACTTCTAAGATGGCATTCATATGTAGAATTACAATTTTTCCAATCCCAAGAAATTGAAAATAGAATTGATTGGTCAAAGGTAAACGAAGGGAAGATATAATCTATGATCAACATTATGAATCTCTATTTAGCAATCTTGGTATTTATTACAATTGGGAACTGATTAAAGCATATGACATAGGCATAGTGACATTGACAGTTTCTATTTGGGCCACACAATAAAATTCTAGAGCAATTAATTCGTGATAATGTGTATCTAATTATATTATTTGAGCAAGATGAATTAAACCTAAAAAACATGCGTATGAGGATCATACAAGTCTCACTATAAGAATGAAATTTTTTCGGGACATGTTTTCAAAGTGCTGGGTAGATCCGTTTGTTTCATGGTCATAAACAGGGATAGCGATGTGAATAATGGTCGATATAGGAAAAGGTTAGATGAATATATAGTAGCTTAAACTGGTTTCAGTAGTGTAGTAGTTACTGATCCGTTTAGATGTTAAGATCTGTATGTTTAGTGTAAACAGCTATCTGTTCAGGGTAAACCGATACCTGTTCAGTGAACTTGTTTTGCCACAATGGATAATAAGGAGATGATATTAAAACAAAATTTATTCAGGCTCGTAAAATAATACAGCAGAAATGCAACAGTATTAAAACTGCTCGCATTGATAATGAAAAACATTTAAAAGTATTTATAAGCCCCCAATAAAACCTTTTACTGAAATAATAAATAAAATCAATCCAGATAAAAAAAATTAGAACACTTGAAAAAGAGCCCATTGATGTTAAACCCAAAAAACCACCCCTGTTCCCATTTCCAAGAAAGCACGCTACTAGTCCCACTAGCCCGTTTGCCCAAGTTCCATTATTTTAAAAATTTCGGCTTTAACTTCGTCGTTATTAGGTGATTCAAGAAAGTGTGCTACTAGCCCACTAGCTCAGCTTCCGTTTTTTCAGAGAAATCCTTCTTCAGGTCTTCGTACACTATCTTTCTTAGATGGATCTGTCGTAGGAGAGATTAATACTGAGGAAGAAGAAGAATCTCTTAGTGTCGCAGAGGATTCTACTACCCGTAATGAACACATATCAGAAGAATTTCTCGAGCAGTACAACAATTACCTCGTTATATGTTGAACGTATAACGTCGAAAGTAGATAAATGGACAATTGGTAATACTTCCGTTATGATTAGATAAATTACTGCCATGTCTAAATTACAACTGGTCAACGAATTGTACAAACTTGATGACCTTTGGCAAGTAGATTTGGCGGAATTTAACACATATGCCAAACAAAACAAGGGCTATAAGTATATATTAGTGGTTATCGACTGTTTTTCGAAATACTTGTGGACCAAAGCGTTATGGAGACAATCATTACTCTACCTATAGCACAAAAAAGGCAGCAACTGCGGAACGTGTTGTAAGAACCATTAAGTATGCTATATTATAAGACGTTTAGTCTACAAGGTAAATACAACTGGATTTACATAATTGATACCGTAACGAAGGATTATAATAATCGTAGGCATAGAACTACCGGAATGAATGCCAAAGATGATGGTACTATCACCTAAAAATATTCGATAGGAATCGATATTGGGTGGGTGACATAGTACGAATCAGTAAATTTAAAAGTATTTTTGCCAAGGGATACACACCCATTTGATCTTAGCTTTTTTGTCAATGTTTTCTGATATCCAGTAGTAAATTTTGTGGTGCTCCTCGTTTTCCCATGGTTCAAACTTATATGTGATGTTTTGTAATTAGAATAATATGCTTCTTTCTCAATACATTCAGCTGTAGATCAGGTGTCTTTATAAGCAGAATTAATAATTTCTAAACTAGATTTAACATTTGTCTAAATACATAATGAATCATCACCCCATGATAAATTGTGTACGTACATTTTAAGCGATATATCACCAAGTAAAATCATATCATCTAAGATCCTATCTACTTCATTAAAAGCTAATGCATTGTAGCCTTTATCGGCACACAATTGCATAAAACTTTTAATGGTATTGTTTAAGTTAATTTTTTTTATCAAATAATGTCTTAACCCCTTCGCTACCAGGTGCTATTTACGTCGCGCCTGCTGTGAACCAGATTTCATCAGTCGACTCGCACATTGCAAACTCATTCAGTAATGAAAGGAAAATATTTTGTCATGTTTATTAGAGAAACTTTAGAACATAAAACATTAATAATACTAAATAAAAAATGTTCTTGTGAACACAATGGAACATTAGATTTAGAGCAAAAATTTACAGAACATTTTGTTTTTTTATATCTATTATAACAAATTAGCTTATGTTCTTGCTTTTAGGGGTTTACTTTTTTATCATAAGCATTTTTTATTTCTTCATAATTGGGCACGTGTACCTAAAATATCATCGCACAAAAAAAGCGTGTAAGCTGACATGGAAATTTGCTTTTTATTATTAGAAATTGAATATAAGACTCTAGAATTCAGAACCATTCTTTGTAGCATGTTAATTCTGTGACAAAACAACTGACGCAGGTAAAGTGGTGGTGTAGATGTGGCGAGAGATGCCGCCCCAACAACGTGAAACTTAGAAACCAACCTGTGTAAGACATTTAACAATACAAGGAAGTGAATCAACCGTTTACATCATGGTCCGTTGCAAAATAAGCCATGAATCACACGTTTGCATTATGGTACCGGGCTGGGGTATAACTTGAATCAACCGTTTGATTCATGGTAGTGAAGGGGTTAATAACTTCATTTGTACATTTTGAATTTATAGCACACAGTTAAAATACTCATCAGGAATAACAATCTGTTGTAATATATTCAGTACAAATAATACTTTTCAGGGGAGGACTTTCCCATCAAAGAACGCTTCAGGTACTTTTTGTAGATTTGATCACTACAGTATCATAGTTATTTCTGAAATTTGTTTTCAAGGCTGCTTATAATGATAAAATTGTTTTCTGAAACAGAAGAGGAACTAATAGAATGCTATGTAAAGTTACATCTCCAAGGTCTAGCATCAGTGAAATTAATATTTACCATCGTAAGGATTAAGTACTGCTTTATTCTGTTCGATTGTAAACACATAATGTTTCTTTGACCTTATCAGAAGATATTGCTTTATTACGTTACCATCACACAAAACATGTTTATAATCATTTATCGTGATCTGTTTGACGCTTGCTTGGGCGAACCCCTTGATTTTTTACAACTTTTTCATCAACAGTGTAAGCATACAATTTTGCACAAAGTCCTATAAATTCTAACATAATTTTACCATTATTTTCGTCTTTCATTAAGCCAGGAACTTTTTTATTTCCTAATGGAATTCCAAAGATATTGTCAGGATTATAATCAGATGTATATACTTCTAGCTTATTCATTTGAACGATAAGCATATAATTGTTAAATATTGTACAACTATGAAAATTTGGTTTTGATATGTAAGCACGATCACCATAGCGACCATCCCATTTCTATCAGTTTCCTAAAAACACTATTAATCATTAATTTATAAAAATGTTTGTCAAATTCGTTTTGAGATTGCTGACACATGGTGATATTTAGATCCATACATTTTTTAATCATGGGAACTGTTTAAAACGTTATATATGGTGTACTTTTATCAACTTCAAGCCATATTTTAAATATGCCTGCAAATTTTTGTAATGAATTACGTAATTACGTTTTGGATACAATGTAAGCAATCATTTTCTAATTTTGGAATTTGAATCCGATACGGTTGGAACCATATGTTCGGGTGTCAGTGGTAGATCACTGTGTAAAAGTTCATAAAATTGTTTCAACACCTTTAACAATTTTAATAGATATTACTACTGACGTAGATAACTGTAAGTGTTATCGAAACGTTTAGATTGTATTACATTACTATACAAATACATCATTAAAAACCCAAAAAAGATAAGTATTTTAAAACATGACTTTCAGGTTAAATGGGATTTCAGGATAAAAAAACATTCACCCTAGCATTAATTTAATTTTTCGTGGTCCTTGATATTTGCTATACTGACTATAATTCCTGGAAGTAACCTACCATTAAAACATGAATCTAGAGCACCAACATAATTTGCGTGTACAGTTTTTAGTGAATACAATTCCACTACCTGTTTTCACTGAAGCGTTCTTTAACTGTTCTTTAACAATGATAAATTGCTTTCGAGCTTAAACAGACTTTCATTTGAATCTAAATAAATTTTATTTTGAATTATATCTTGTAATAGCGTAATATTAGTGTTAATTACACGGACATGCTTTACAACTTCATTTTTTATTTTCAACAATGTAATAATACGTCTTATTAATTTACCAATATCACTATTACTTGGCATAACCTTACCCATAGTTACCTGCAAAACTATCCAACAATGTAAAAATATAAAGCATACACTTGTTGTGCAACTGGTGATTACGTAGTAATGAGTAATATAAATAATATGTAATTGCTCTTCACAGCAAAATTTATAATTTAAGTACTTTAGGTTTACAATTAAATTTCTCGTCACGATTGCATTGTATGGACTGACATAAAACTGATCTTTATCTACTTATATAGACACATAAACCTCAGTCAAGGTCAAAATCAAATCAGTTCTCGAAAACAAGAAGAATGACAGGTTGCTGTCTATGCTAAAAAGTAGGTCAAGGTTAAATGGTTCTTGTAATGGCTAAATTGAATCAAGCTCTTCAAGCTCAACATTTATTGGTATTATATTACAATTCTTACAAATCTAAAAATAGAATCAGCTTATGGAAACAAGAAGAATGCAAAAAAGTAGGCCAAAGTTAAATGGTTCTTGTATTGGCTAAATTGAATCAAGCTCTTCAAGCTCAACATTTATCAGTATCATATTACAATTCTTAGAAATCTAAAAATAGAATCAGCTCGTGGAAACAAGAAGAATGGTATGCCAAAAAGTACGTCATTTCGGAAGTGACAACAGTGGAACGTTTAACCAGTGAGCTGGCTGAAACCCAACAACAATTTGCAAATTGTGTGGCAAAACATTATAAATACAAAAATGCTTTAAGAATATTAGATAGTTTAGATATTTAAGTTAATTTATTTATAAGTAGACTCTACGTAGTTTTCTCATTCTTTAAAGTAGTTTTTAGTTTTAGTTCTTGTAGAGTAGGAAGCTTAGAGTGTAATTATAATTTTATATATGACAATTAATTAATTAATTAATAAATGTTTAATTTTTTTATGCTTTATTATTTATCGTAAAATATACCTATGACATACATAAATAAAGTGTGAAAATAAGCCGAAGTGCAGTTAAAAGGGAAAAAAAACCTAAGTCAGATTCGTGGTAAAATTCGATACTTCTTTGTTTCCAGTTAGTACGCTTGGATTTACCTTTCATACTATTTTGCTTTCCGGGCTAGCTCAGGGTAATAGAGTTAATTTGGGGAAGGTTTTAGAAAAAACTATCCTTTTACCAAGTTTAAGTTTATAATCATAATTGTTTGATCACCGATTCATTTGGAAAAATGATTTAATATCTAAGTGTAAGCTTATCAGGTATACCTACCTCAGTAGGTTTGAAGAGGTTACTCACGTTCAAATAGGATGGTTTTAAAACAAATTACGCATTCTTTTACTCTTCTTACAGTTCGTTATAAATTTGACAAGAAATTCAAACATTCAGTTTTAATTTATTTATTACATTTACTTCCGAATTAAACAAAAGCTTTATAGTTAATAGGTAAACAGAAACTTAATCCTCCAACTAGACATTAAAACTTTACCGGTCAGTTTGTTATTTCTAGCAAAATATGGAACGGATGTAGCTGCCTGTACGTTTACGGTACTATTAGTTTGTTCTGATAAGCTATACCTTTTCCAATTTACTACATTATGTACACCTCTGTTTTCTTCCCGGTTCGGGTATTTTCAAAGATAAGAATTTTTCCCCATTTCACTTACTACTTCGTATGGTCCTTCGTACAACAGACGGAGTTTCTTTATTTCACGGCTAAGCGATGATGATTGGTGATGTGTTTTAAGTAGCACAAAGTCTCCTGGATAATATTTCATAGGCTCCTTCACTTGATCATCATGTTTCCTTTTCCGATTTTGGGCTCGGCTTCTGAGCCTCTCTTTGGCAAATATATTTTCGTTTCTACATCCGGATCGGTGCGTACTGAAAATTCTATTAAACTTTCAATTATATGATTAAATCTGCGGCCTTTTAACAACTCTATGGGTGTGAAGCCAGTACTGTCGCGTTCAGACATGTTCAGCCAGATTTCGATTTGACTCACCCACCTGCTCCAGTTCATATGCTTCTCATTACAGAATGTTCGACATAACCGTCCAAGTTCTTTCATAATTCTTGTATATCACTGTTCTTTAATTCCTCCTGCAATCTCTTGGCGGTAAACTGACTTCCATGATCCGACAATACTATTTTTGGTTGGCTTACATTGTGTATGAAATCATTTAGGACTTTGTTTAATAAAGTTCTCGTATTCGCCTTTTTTATCGGGTAAAGCTTTACATATTTTGTAAAGATATCTAACATCACAAATACGTGCTCCACACCTCCTGCCGTGTTCGGTAGTAGCCCAAACGGATCAACTGATATCAAATCTAAAGGTTTCTCAACCAGGATATTTTGCATAAGCGCTTCCAGTTTTCTGTTTGTGACTTTGATTTTTTGACAGATGTCACATGATGATACACATTTCCTTACTTTATTGCCTAGATTCGAAATGTAACAGTTTTCCTTTATTGCTGATACTATCTTGTGTGTTCCAAAATGACCTAGCATTTCATGGTAAATTCTTATCACTTCTTTTTCTATTTTAGATGGAATACGTATGGTCCACCAATCTTCAAATCTACTTCCTCTTCTAAAAAGTAATCCTCCCTGGATTCAAAAATTTCTTCCTAATTTGTTACTTTTGTTCATGTTATTTTCCTTCATTTCTTATCTTATCCAACTTAAATGTCTGTCTTCATTTTGTTTATTTTCAAAATTTCCCAATAATTCCTTTCCAATTATTTACATCATATGTGCAGGAAAATGTAAAACCGAATCATAAAAAGTGAAGTGGCAACTTGCACATCAAGGAAAATGTAATCTTGTAAAAATAGTTCCCAAAAGCATGTAAATAAATCAGAAACTTTTAATTCAAATATATGATTAGCCCTTAATGCTAAAAAAGTGATAATTTGTAAAATACATTGCAGAAATAATTTAAAGATTTACACCTTAGATATATATGTCAGTTTTAAAGCCAAGTAAAATGATAGTATAAAACAAAAACCTTCCGCACTATTTGTTAATGTTATTTCGTCATTTTAGAATACTCTTTCCTATAGGAAGAAATTTGAATGTGACAGTTTATCTTGTAAATAAAACATGGACATAATTCCAAATATGATTTAAGTGAAGTATTTTTTCCTACCTAGAAGAAATGTAATTTGCATAAGTTCATATAAACATTGAAATTTTTAGATATTATTAAATTTTATGCATATTGCATTTAACCTAAGTAATATCTGCACGAGAAAATGCTGAATAAAGTATTAGATGCGTCATGAAACTAAACCTACAGTTTTGTTACTTTATATTATTTATCTGAATATATTGTTTGTGAATACTAACCGATTTTAAAACCCTATTGAATTTAATGGTACGCAAACTTTGTAAACGTGACAAGATTTCATTTTCAGATAAAAGGAGTTTCTGCATATTGCATTACAAATCTAATTTTATGTAAAATTTTTAAGACAGTTAAAGAAGTTTGCTGTCTCAAGTTTCTAATAATGAACGAATGAATACGCCAAATTATAGGAAATATGTAATTTAGCAACAGAGATACACGTACATTTTTTTTTAAATTTAATGCTTCGGTAAATTGTATTTTTTATGAGTGTGCGTAAGTTTCAAATTTGAATGAGTCAGTTTAGGAACCAGTTTTTACATTTTTCGTAAAATCATAAATACAATAGATAAAGTGCCACTTGTAAACGTTTTTAAAAATTTTATTTTCAACTGAAAAGTAAGGACAAATTAAAAAATTCAGAAGAGCGTCATTTTTAGGACTTATCTTACCTCCTCCCCCGCAACTCCGCCTAGACCCTCCTCAAAAAGACGACCTTGTCGGCTCGTGCTGTCTCTTTTCATTTCTTAACACATACGTCTTTTAACATTTATTCGTAATTTTCTACACTTACACATAAATGATTTATCTTCATTGCATTTTGTTGAAGTGTACGCTATGGATTTATTCAATAGAAATTGCGTATCACTCTATAACATTTATTTTAATTCAACTCATACATAAACCTATGGACAATGCATTTCAAAATTACAAGCTTTTTTTAACAATACAAACTTGATTCATTATTATATAGAAATACAAGACATGTTAAAATGATTTATTTATTTTTCGTTACATTTAAATTTTACTTTTTGGTTGAATGTTTTTTCTTCCAGACATTATTTGCTAAGTACATATCAAATTAGCAGTCATACATAACTCTATGGACGATGCATTTCAAAATTACAAGCTCTTTTATTACATAGAAATACAACACATGTTTAAATGATTAATCTATTTTTTAAAGCGACTTTTGTTAAATTTACGTTTCACTTTTTGTTAAATTTTTTCTTCTAGACAGATTATTTGCTAAGTACATACCAAATTAACAATTTATAGTATCACTCAATTGTCACTAAATTTGTATTTCACCTTTTCTGCGTATTTTCTTCTAAGCTCACAATTTATTAGGTACATTACCTATCAAAAATGAAGATTAAACATTACATATGCTTTATTATGATTCCTTTGATGCCTTGGTAACCCGAAGCTCTTACATTTTCCTATTCATTTCGAACAACTCTAAATCTAATTTTGAATTCTTTAATTTTCTTTATTAATTCAACCAGCCTCTTCCTTTCCTCTTCTTTTTCTTGCCATTTCTGATAATAAAAAGTTACTATTTACTGAATCAGGTGCACTCAAGGAAGCCTTTTACTATAAATATTCCCAAAAAAGGTGATAAGACCGATCCCTCAAATTACAGACCAATTGCCATCACTTCCATTTTGTCTAAAATCATTGAAAAAGTCATCAATCAGCAACTGCTCACGTTCCTTGAAACTAACAAACTCCTTAGTGACCACCAATATGGGTTTAGGCAAAGTCGTTCAAAAGGCGATCTTCTTTCATATGTGACCCAAGTTTGGAACAATACAGTAGAGCAGTCCGGTGAAACAGTTGTAGTCGCTTTAGATATCTCAAAGGCATTTGACCAAGTTTGGCATAAGTGTTTACTTGCCAAACTCACCTCGTTTGGGTTAAATGACTGGGTAAATAACTGGGTTTCTAGTTTCCTTGATAAAAGACGAATACGTGTCGTAGTTGATGGCTTTTTTTAAAGAAGTTAGCATTAACGCGGGCGTACCACAGGGATCCGTTATAGCGCCTACACTTTTTCTGCTGTACATAAACGACCTTATTTCTTCAACAACTAACCCCATCCATTGCTTTGCTGACGATAGCACTCTTCACTGTAGTTCATCTCAGTCTACTCATAGTAATAATCCACCTTCTATGTCAAATCAAGAGATTAAAGCTGAAATGGCAAATTCAATCAACAAAGACATTCAACGTATTCTCGAATGGGGAAGCAATAATCTAGTTAAATTTAATGCTAACAAAACTCAGTGTTGCCTTATGTCCGCCAAAAAAGATCGATCATTTCCTGTTGTAAGTATGAATGGCTCAGTTCTTAAGTTTTCAGACTCTATTACTCTGTTGGGTATGACTGTATCTTCAAATCTCTCATGGGTTGACCATCTTCTGTCAGCTGCCAAAACAGCTGCTCGTAAAATAGGCTTTTTGTACAGATCTAAGCAGTACTTTACCTCTCGACAACTCCTTCTGCTGTATAAGGCCCAAATTCGGCCTCATCTGGAATATAATTCTCACCTTTGTGTTAGTGCTCCCCAATACGCTCTCGATATCGTTGATCGTATTCAAAAGAGAGCGATTAGGCTTATAAATGACCCGTCCTTAACTTCTCACATATAGTCCCTTGAGCATAGAAGGATGGTTTCAGTTCTTTCTTTGTATTATCGTTATTACAACGGCTATTGTGCTGGTGAATTACATTCTTTGATACCATCTCCGGCTATCTTTGCGAGAAACACTCGGTTCGCTCATTCACATCATCAGTATGCAGTACAAATCTCCACTTGTCGTACCAAACGGGCGCAATCCACATTTTTCTACACGGCTTCTAAACTCTGGAATGATCTCCCTAGTTCCTGTTTTCCTCTCACTTATGATATGAGAAAATTTAAGGTAGCTGTTCATAGGCATCTATTGGCAATTGATTATCCCTCTATCCATCCTCCTAAGTGTTCCTGCATTCTTGCGACCATGAACTAATTCTACTTAGATTTCTAAGAATTGTAATATGATACACCTGCCGGTCAACAGACTTGTAATGTGATTACCTTAAAAATTCTATTTTTAGGTTTAAAATTTGACCTTGACATTTTGACAGCGAAGAGCTTGAAAGGTAAATTTCCCACCGAAAGTTTCACCTTGAAATTTTGACGAACTTAGATTTCTCACAACCAGAGGGCAAGTGACCTTGAACTGAGCGAGAATCTGCCCAGTATATCTACTTACTTGTTGTATCGCAGTTCCATCCCTGCCAAAAAGTTTCTGGAAGCTATAAATAAATACCCATATGAAAACTCACTTCTTAACATTTTGAGACTGCTGACAGCTGTTGGACGTGTTAAAGCTGTTTCACACATTGATGTTTAGCGGTGCCAATACAGCTTGAAGTAGGGTTTCCAGAAACATTTTTCACACGCCCAGAAATTATTTTTGCAGTTATTTGCAGTAGCAGATCTCTGTTTTTGCTCATACTCGTAAAACTAGATAAATGCAGAATCTTAACCGTGGCAATCAAACGTTAAATACGTATTTTTGCAATTATTGTGTTATTTGACACTTATTTAATTTAGTAATCTTAAACATATTCTTCTCTCAAATCTGAAGATTATTGTTTGTAAGAATAACTGAAGTTATCTATAGTTTCAAGTTCAATGTAACTGAGGCCATTGAAAAATTATTGCAGTTGCTTCGTTTTCATGGCCTTGTTTCAAAAATCATATTTTCAAAAGTGTTTGATGATATAAAGTTAATTTTGTTACCAACTAAGCATATGCATCAAGATTTTTAGGAACTAACGTATTGCATTTTACGCTGTCACTAAGAGAAAGCAAAAATTGACCTGCAATTTAGGCAAACTATGTGTTATTAAAAATATTTCATTTCTCTTAATTTGAACTTTGTAGGTTGGGAGGTTGCTGTTGTTCTCCACCATTTAAGTTTTAATAACTTCTGCGTAAGAAATATATAAATACATTAAAGTATCTTTTAATCCCTTAAGTTGTTGTTGCCCGAGAGTAACCGATTAAAGGTTGTACTTCAGCCCCTGGTATATATTTTTTAATATCACTGGGATTAAAAGTGCCAGTAAGTAAAATGTGAGACAAACAACAAATGAAATTTAATTATGACTGGTGTATGTTGATTCTTACAATTAACAAAATTACGTAAAGGATTAAACTCGTCCGATCTATTTATAGTTATTTATGCTATTTTTTTATTTTGTATTTATGCTGAACATTTTGAAAAAAGGTAAATTTCGTTTGTCACCTTGTTTGTCAATTTTCATAGCCTTGATATTGGTTAGCAACAATGGCATTTGCCTGTTTGTTTTGGATTCAAATACAGATTATTAAAACTTTTATTTGGTACTAAAGCATGACAAACAACAATATGTAATGACTTATTATGTAGCTATTGAATATTGAACTATTAGCATTTAATATACAATGCTATTAGTTTTTGCAAACGATACTCGATTTCTGCAAGTTAAAGAAAAAATTGTTTATAAGTTTAACCTTAGCCTTGTTTTCGATTGATCTGGTCTGATTGTTTTTCAAAAATGCCTTGGCTGATTTTAATCCATAAATAATTATCGAGAATGGAAATAAAATGTAAGCTTTTTGGAGATATTGTAATACACAATTGATAAACTAGAATATGCCATATGATCGATATACACGTTAAACAACCTTAATTTCGAATACTGTAAAAAGTAGTTTTAATGAACCTTTCAAATTACATACAACATAAGCAACTTTACAGAGTTGAGTTGTGAACAGCCACATAATTTCTGTGAAATCCTTACGATATTTCTTCGACAAGATCAAGTAACATTGCCTTTAATTTAAAGTGTTAAAAAGTTAAAGCACTGCATAACTAAGAAATGAATCAACTTTAGAGAGAAATGCGGCCTTATACCTAGTGAAAAATTAACCTCGACGATCTTATGAGTATACATAATTTTTTGATAATAGTGTAATCCAGATGAAATAATGCCCTACTAAACAACTATAATAGTTATCAAATTTATGTAAACATTCATTTCTTTAACATGCATAGAGTTATTGCTATTTAATAAGCTAACTGTCTTAATTGGTTCGTTTTTGGTTTCGTGTAATTATATTTGTTATGTAGTTAAATCACAATATTTTCCTATTTAATTTTTATTAGATCATTATCAACAAAAATTAATACCTTATGGCCTCGTCATACAGTTAAGTATGACTGTTTTTGCAATATATATTTTTTTTACCCCACAAATGGATTATAAACTTAAATATTTAGTTGGAATAGATTAGGCATTAAAATTTAATTAAAACTAACACATCAATGTGCCCAAAGGAGAATATTAAATTGCATTTTTGTTTTAACATTGATTTGCAAATACGTTTTTTATTATTAAAAACGTATAATGAAATTCTTCACTAATAGCGACTTTTATAAAAGGTGCTTCTCTGCTTTGTTTGATAAAGCTGAGTTGTTATTAAAGTTTCAATTTACTAAAAGCAACAAAAGTATCGTAACGTTTTGATAAAGCGGAAAAATTTTGAACGTCTCATAAACTAATAACCACGCAAATTAGCGTCGCGGCAGCGTTGAGATGTGGGGTGGAAACACAATGCTTAGTATATACGCGGGGATAATCGGGCCACGATATTAGCTGTTCCTGATGTTGCTGCTGTTGCACCCTCACCGGGTCGACCGTCGGGCGGCGGTATAAAGCGACGCTCGTCTCTTTTGATTCGCGGATTAATTGAAATACCTCGCATTCCACGGGTTCGACGAAACGCTTGTATGTAGCAAAGGCATCCTGGAAAATGCTCGGGGTTATGGAATAAGGATAGATACAGACTAGCCACTAAACATTACTAAGATTGACTGCAATAGATAAACTCCGATTCTCTCATTACATAATAACAATGAAAACTTTTGGGCAATTTAACCAATTATGACTACCTTTATACCTTCACATAAAATTACTAAATACATAGTTGGAAGTTTTAAAGGCTTAAGTTTGCTTGTCAACATATCTCTGGAATTAGATTATTTTTATATTTGTTTGTTTCCGTGATTTATATGCATATAAATATGAATGTGCGCCTGTTTAATTTAAACGTATGTTTCAATTAGAAACACAAACGCTTAAATGGTCTTTTTACTTCTGAATATTACAACAAATTACAATAAACATTAGAACTTCACCTTTAGTATTCTTCTGTAATTTACCTAACGTGTATTACATATTAACCTTATAAAACGCTACTAATAAAAATGAAGAGATAATACATACAATTCTCATATACTTTGTATTGTTGTTGCATTAAATGGCGGCATTCGACAAATACCTATTATAATAATTATTTGTATAATTAAGTCATTAAAGAAAACATATCGAATGGGTGGGTAAGCAAAGTTTAGTTATGTAAAAGATCTTATTGGAAATGTATTTTTCGTTAAGTCCTTGTTAGTTACAAATGTTGTACTTAAAAGTATATTGTGTGTGCGTTTTTATAATTCTTCACAGGACTAGGTCTAAAAAAATTAATCTCTCTACCATACTATAATAATTATAATTAAAGTGTAGATATAACACAAATCAAGTGTTACATAGGGTGTCTTTAAAAGTCCTAAAAATCCTACCTCTTCTTTCTTCGACCAAAATAAACCGATTTAAGTAAACCTACTTTAGTACTTAAGTCGCTAATTTACAATCGCGTTACGCCTGTTCTTAACTTATTTGTATTAGTTTATATTAAACGTGCATCCAATTTAGAAATGGTAAATATGTCATTTAAATTTGAAATCTTTTTCATTTGTGCTTATAACAGTTTTGTTCCCGTATAACTACTTAAATAACACCTATCTAAAATTGCATTATTTTAAAAGATACAAAGAAAAGTTATTTTAGAGACTTTTTTGATGTTTTAGG
Organism: Vesta saturnalis; assembly: GCA_036346205.1. Taxonomy (NCBI): domain Eukaryota; kingdom Metazoa; phylum Arthropoda; class Insecta; order Coleoptera; family Lampyridae; genus Vesta; species Vesta saturnalis. The sequence continues at coordinate 946,721 of JARFJB010001908.1, read as the reverse complement.
GTATATTTGCTACTCTACCAATCATTAAGGAAACTTGTCTAAAATTTAATTCTTTTAATAGTCTATGTATTTTTTTAAAGTTAATATCTTTCAAGACCTTCACAAGTTGTACTGCAGCGCTTGCTATAAATCACCTTTATTTGTGAATTGATTTTAACAAAATGTAATGCTGTCGGTTTTTCAAAAGTAACTTTAAACATAGAGTTTCACAGGAATAGGAATAGGCCACGTATTTTATTCCCTCTCCCAAGGGGGAGGGCGGGCTGCTCGAGCTTTCCGAAATCCTTCAGCCACAATAATGGATTCCCAGCATACATACTTACATTACGTATATATGCAAGATGGGATTAAGGATGGGTGTGGTCAGGATAGGATCGAAGGAACGGAGTTAGGGTTCTGAGGGGGAAAATACTACCCCAGCATTCGCGTAAGTAGTCGCATATGGTGTGGCTATACGCAGTGACATGTGCATAAGGAAAATCCCCTGAAGAAACCTCATTCAAGGGAGACGGCAACGGGAATCGAACACATTACCTCCCGAATACTAAGCAGGTCGTATCACCACTACGCTATTAGCTCGGTTGGAGTTTCATCAAAACGTTCTAGATTACCGTGTGTTTAAAAACAAAAAACTATTAGGGATCGAGTAATAAACGCTTGTCATTAGTATATTACTAAACTAGTTTCATAACATTCGTTGTTATTGCAATATGTTGTATTATAAAACACACGCTTTCATCATTGGGTCCGTCCGTCCGACCTAAACGGCTTAAGATAACAAAATACGGTTTTTGCATTAAGTTTGCTACACATTAAGATAGAAAGCCCTACTTAAAATTTTTAATCTTGCCGTATTTAAAATTTTAAATCTTGCTGTAATTCGTCAGAAAATCAGATTATACGTCCAATTCTATTAGAAAATTAGTACATGTCTAACTTTGTTTTCCTATTAGGTCGCACAGTTACGGAAAAGAGCAAATGTCTAACTTTGCTCCAAATTGCAAGAGAGAAAAGTTCGGTTTACTTGAGTTTAGTGCTTCTTTTAGTTTGTTTCTATTTTGCACATTTATGTTGCAAAATTTGAGAAAAAAATGAATTCATTTATATCCATTGATAACAATTTGTAAAGTTTTGGAAGTCGGTTCACGTAGACCATTTAAAAGTTGTATTCAAATTCTATAAATTATTGACACTGACCATAAATGTACTGAAATCATAGGAAAATAGAATAAGTTGTGTTACACCGGAGTTACAATGAAATAGCACAGTATTATCTAGTCTACTTTCTGAATTCAAATTGTACCAACCATATCTTTCAAAATTTTATATATATACCTTCTGATTATAGTAAAAAAAAGCCCTAGGGCAATTATCGGCAAAAATAGTAACAAAAAAATTTGAAATATTTCTATTTTGAAATGTACTTAATATCTAGACTTATGGTGCAATTCTGTGTCAACCTATAAGGTCTGTAAGAACTATATGTAACACTTCACGAGTCTGTAAGAAATCTGCAATTACGTAAGCTCCTCTAGCTTACAGATCCTGTAAGTTTTCTGTAATTCTTATAAATATTTACGTGTGCAGTCAGACCACTCGTAATGCTTATTAATTACGTATTTGAGGTTATGTTAATATATTAGATCTGTTGCGGTTAAAATGAATAACCAACAAATAAATCTATTTACTGGAGTTTTGCTGGAAGAAGAGCGAGACAGATAAATATGGGGAAGTATTTCGAATACACTGATAATTTGTAATAATTATTATGGAAACTTTATGAGAGTGACTACAAGATTATTGAGGGATGCATTGATCCTTTTGAAATGCCTCCAAGACAATTTATTCAATTATTTAGGCTAGATCAACAGAGTGTGTTAAATTTAATAAATACGTTATGACACCATATTCCAGGAAGAACTGCAAACGCAATACCCCTAAAGAAAAAGTTTGGTTTTTACTTCTAAGGATCTGAATTGCCTAAAACATGTTGCAAGTTTTTCCGACTTTATACACTTTCTGGCTGTTGAATCATTACAGAATTCGATTGGTTCATGCAGCTGGCTCTCAATGAGCCAAACCAGCATGTGCCGATCAATTACAGTAATTTGTGCTGCCGTTTCTGAACATATTTATCCCAATTCAGTGAAATTTCCAACAACTAATGAAGAAACGAACGAAGCAAAACATGGGTAAATAATAACATTAGAATTTTCATTGTTCTAGTATATTCTTCTTTAGATTTTACTTAAAATTTGGATATAGGGGAGTTTTGGGCGCAATTGATGAGACGCATGTGGAAATTCTAGCACCACCAATAACCGATGAAGACCACCCACCTTTTGTTTATATAAACAGAAAAGGAAAACACTCAATTAACGTAATGCTAGTTAGTAACAACCTTGTTTTCATATAAAGCGAAAATTTTATTTATTAATATTATGGTAGATCGTCGATTCAAATGCACGAATTATTGGTTGTTCTGCTAGATTCCCAGGTTCTGTGCACGATGCCGCAATATGGCAAGTCAGCCAAATAAAGAATTATTTGAGAAGACAATATGAAAAACACGGAGATAAATCAACTCGTTTAATAGGTAAAACTATGAAAAATAAGTATATTTTAGGTTTTAAGTTTTTTTTATAGGAGATAGTGGTTACCCCTTAGAGCTCTGGCTATTTGTCCCATTTGCGAATCCACAAAATAGTCGTGAAGGGGAATTCAACGGGATGCACACGTCTTCAAGAAATATCATAGAAAGGACAAATGGTATACTTAAAGGAAGGTTTCGATGTTTATCCAGATTGCGTACCTTACTTTACCACCCATTAAAGGCTGCAAATATAATATATACATGCTGCACTCTTCACAATATTACAAAAATTCAAGATTGGAATTGGAAGAAGAAGGAATGGAAATGCCAGATGAAATTGAAATAAATAACGGTAACATTTTTTACCTACACTTTTATTTTTGGTAATTAATTTGTTTTTAGCTGAACCAATGGGAAAATATGTAAATAATTTGTTAATGCTTGTAAATGAATTAATAAAATAAAATAAACCTTGGACTTTAATTCAGCTTAAAATAAATAACTAAAAGCTACTAAAAAAACTATCATTTGAAAAAAAACAATTTTAAAATTCGAAATCTTTATTAAAAAACTTAAATTTAGCCATATCAAATTTCAGTCGTTCTTTCTCAATCGCTATTTTTTCTTTTTTTAAATCAACAAATTTCTTTAGAGTGTTCGTCAATTCATTATTACTTAAATTGCCACTTTCAGTATTTTTAATTAAATTTTTCGCTAATGAAGACAGAGGCTTTACTCTTTTATTCTGGTTCCGACTGTCTTTGATTATTTGATTTGCGCAGCTAGGTATTTCCTCAATTACTTCCACGGGTGTATTCTCTGATATCACTACATCTTCTGAGGGTAACAAAACCTCCCACACACCTTCACAACTGCTTGGGTCTGGAACAGCCGTTTCTGGCTCTAATGGAATGCCTTCAAAATCACCCACATTTGCTCCCACAACGGTTACTTTGCCCCAGAAACTCCATCCCCTTTCTTCTATTGCTGACAATTGAACATTTAACTTTGATCCCGTTTTCTTATCATGTTCAGCTATTTTTCGAAACTTGGCTTTTACGGCATATTTCCAGTCTTGAAATAGATAAAATATATGGTATATTGCTTATTCTTACTTTAATAGAGTGGACCGGACCTTGGTAATACTTTGAACCTACACTAGTTTAAGGGTTAATATACATCTCTTATTTTCTTTCACTCATCGACAATTAATGCCTGACCGATTCCAATGGAGTTTCTCCCATTTTTTGGTTAAGTAATCAGGCTCCAGTGAAAGATTAATTATCCTCCTGAGTAATTTTTACATACAGAAATTTACTTATACCTAACTTATTCTACTATCTACAGGAAAACTATGGTCATGTTTGGATTCTCTGACCCAAAAAACAAACATAAGGTTACACTAACTTTAACTTCAACACAGTCAACAATGAAAAATACTATCTCATAGTCGGAGTTCAAATTGTCCATAACCTATCTTCTCGACACCTTTAGTTAATTTGCACCAACAATGTGAATTTATGTGGCAACACTTCCTTTTAACACAAATGTAAGTAACTTTTTCACTAATTGTTAAATATTCTTCTTCATAATTTCATAAATTATATGAATCTTTTTAACATTGTCTTTATCGTTAATTTTAATCATACAATTTATTTCATCGACATGTTATCTAATACATACTATTTTCTTTGATTTTAGAATTGAAGCAGATCATGCTACCAGAACAGGCTTTACCTTTACCTTTACTCCAAATGTATATGATGAACAATGTTATAGAAAATACGTAATTTATATCTCCCGAAGATGTTCGGAAACGACTACTGTGAAAATTTTTATTGTGCAACCATGCTTAAAATGCAATAATTGTGAAACTTGACTCATTTAGCTCACAATGTGCTGTACAATTACATATGTACTCAGTTATATGTTATTATGAACTTATGTAACTTGCGATTTTACATATATGTTTACTTAATTTCATTACACTAACTCTAATCTTATTATAATCTTTATTATGAACTTTAATTCTTAATAACTAACATAATTAACACTTGAACATATCATCTCACTATATTTACATCGCTTATAGTACTGTACATTTCTACAATACATGCGATATACTTATCTGGCCTAATCCTTTCAGTTGCTAGTACTCAAATAATGTCTTTTGCAGAGTTTGGGTGTGTGCACACCACCGAAAACATTCGTCAGGAACCACAACTTTTTTTAAAATGCCAACTAGTAGTTCACAATCAGTTGATGCAAGGAAATATTTACAGGCATTATTGCGTAGCTTCATAATCCCATGGACGGGTATCTCTTGACCCGACATTTATAATCTTTTTACTGTCACACGGATTTAGAACCACGTTGCTCTGTCTAATGGTAAACAATAAATGTTTTTTTGGACTGGATTAGATGATGGTGTCGCTTTGAAATTTGGTAACGAAATAGTGCTAACTTGTAATCTTTATGGTGATTTGTTTTACACTGCCTCTAGTAGCACTTTTAGATTACTTTATAATTGTGCCCCTCAACTGAATAGCGCAATCCCAGAAATTTATTTATGATAAGGGAATTGTTCTCATATTTCATAATTTTTTTATTTACTAGAAAAATACCAAAGATATTGCCAGGATCAGAATCAGAATTTTTTCAATACTTCCTTTCATGGACTCGTAATATTGGGTACAGACAACTCACAAATTAAGCTATTTGTATCGGTATACACGAGTTTGGATTTATTTCCGAATTGTGATGGAAGTCGTACAGGAAAGTTTTGGAAATGTCTATAACAGCCTGGGTTTGTTTAGAAAAATTGCCAACTTGTTCATTTCGATAATGATCCATATCCACCCTCTCACTTGGTCACTAAACATATGTCTTTTATTTACGCGCGTTTTCTATTGGCTTACCGAAATCACTATTGATCATTAATTTATAGAAATTTTATTCAAGTTCATTTTGGGCTTGCTTGCGTAATGTAATACTGATTTCGTGCCTTTCCATAACCAAAGGGCCTGTTTAAAGCTCAAGACTCTATTTAATTTTGCCAATTTTAACCAAGCGTCAAATACAGCTTTAAGCTCCTATAGTGAACAATGTAAGCACACACGCACACACGCACACACACACACTCGCACGCGCACATGCACACACACACACACACACACACACACACAATCAGACATCTAGACACGATGACAAAACTTGGCCAAACGTTGTAAAATGAGGTAATAAGTCCATTTAGGGATACTGAAAAAAGTCTATTGCATAACCTTCTATACCTATATATATATATATATATATATATATATGTGTGTGTGTTTGTGTGTGTTTGTGTGTGTGTGTGTGTGTGTGTTTGTGTGTGTGTGTGTGTGTGTTTGTGTGTGTGTGTGTGTGTGTGTGTGTGTGTATGTGTGTTGTGTGCGTGCATGCGTGCGTGCGTGAGTGCGTGCGTGCGTGCGTGCGTCTGTCCGTGCGTGCGTGCGTGCGTCCGTGCGTGCGTGAGTGCGTGCGTGCGTGCGTCCGTGCGTCCGTGCGTGCGTGCGTGCGTGCGTGCGTGCGTGCGCGCGTGCGTGCGTGCATGGCTGTGTGTGTGTGTGTGTGTGTCTACTTTTGATTAACATTTACGTATATATTTACATTTGTACAGTTATTAAAGTTAAAAAATTTACCAAAATCGTTGTCCTTAGAATTAAGAACATTATTGAATGATGTTGAAACGATAGGTGCATCGATAGTATTTATTTGGTTTTCTGAATCAATTTTTTTTTCATTTTCATGCCCAAAAATTTTTTCTGCTATAATTTTTTTGTTATTTATAGAGCTTTCAACATAACCCTCAGCCACTGAAGACGACTTTCAACCTCCGTGTCTTTTGAGAACGTCGATATTTGCCCCAGAATTGGCTAATAAAGACGCCGACGTGCGTCGAAAACAATGACCGGTGTATAAAGAGGGTTCAGGAAGTTTAAAAAAAGTTGCAATTCTTTGGGGTAGTTTTCCAAAGGTATTTTTTCCAATGGGTTGAGTTGAACATCTCCGGTTTTATATTGGACAAAAAATCGTGAATGGTTTGTGACAAGGGCCACACACATTTTTTCTTTATAATTCCGGCCTAAACTCTGAAATTTCGACATAAAATTGGAAATTCCGACATAAAACCGGAATTAAACTAGGAAATTTCGAGTTAGTGGAAATTTTCTAGTTTAAATTGGAATTTTCGAGTTTATGTGAGACGCTCACGTATGTATACAGGGTATCCAGAAACTCTCCTGACAAACAGAAACTACACATACTAGACATGATTTTGAGTGGATTTAACCTGAATTACCTTAATCCTAAAATGCCTCCTAAGGGAGCTAGAGCACCTTGAAGATGGCACCATCAAGTCACTTTTTGTTAAATATCTCAAAAACAACGCTACGTAACATGTTCAACCTTGGTACAATGAATAAGTCGATAATGACAAACCGGTAACTGAAACACGATTTTCTTATTGCCATCAGAAGCGGTCCACTTGGAGAGGGGCAACAGCTTTTTTTAACAAAAATTTTTTATTTTCAATTTTTTAATGGATTTTACATCAAATTTTCCAAAATGTGCTCTTCGTTGAAATTGCTATCTGGTACCGTATGCGGGAAAAATCAATTTAATCTTTTTGTGTTTTTGGCAGAAAATACCGTTTCATTACTAACTTATACCTACAATGCCTAGTTGACTGTGACAACTCAACAAAATATGACGTTACGTCAAATTATTTTGATGTCAAACAGTTACTGTATGTGTTAAAAAGATAAAAATTTGTTACTTTAAATCACAATGGTTAGTTTTTCCAATGAAGAATATGCTGATATGGATTCAGTTGATGGGGAAGTACAGTGTAACGCTCGTGCAGCAGAACGAAGATACGCGGAAAAATTTTCAAACAGACGGCATCCCAGTGACTCAACATTTACAGCGTTACACCAAAGAATAAGAGAAACTGGCTCAGTAGTTCCTAAGAATACTGAAACCAGTAGACACATTGACGTTACAGTAGAATACGAAGGCGATGTTTTGATGGAAATTGAAGAGAATCCTTAGATTAGCATCAGAAGACTCGCTGTTATATATCATTATATTTCCAAATCTTCCATATGAAACATTATTCATCGAGAAAACTTTTGTCCTTTTCATTTTCAGAGAGTTCATGCGATGTTAGATGGTGATTTCCTTGCCCGCATAGAGTTTTCAAACTGGTTGAGGAACAAAAAGAATCAGGACCCTAACTTTTTTTCTAATATTTTATTTTGCGATGAAGTTACGTTTACCAGGGATGGGATTTTTAATTTACATAATGCACATACTTACTCATACATTGGCGAAAATCCTCATGCAATAAAAGAGACTAAGCATCAGCAAAGATTTAGTATTAATGTCTGGATACGTGTAATTGGTAATCAGCTGCTGAGACCTGTAGAGTTATCTAGCCGTTTAACGATACATGAGTATTTTAATTTTTTGGAAAATGTTTTACCTGATTTAATAGACGACGTTCCCGTGATGATCAGACAGAATTTATGGTTTTTGCACGATGGTTGCCCAGCTCATTTTAGTGCAGAAGTTCGTCAATTTCTTAACAATAGTTATGGTAATCTATGGATTGGAAAAGGTGGTCCAGTCAATTGGCTTGCAAGATCCCCAGACTGAAACTCCTGTTATTTCTGTAATTGTGGATACTTAAAATCATTAGTTTATTCTGTTCCAATCGACACTCGTAATCAGTTATGGGAAAGAATTGAAGATGCTTGCAATAAAATTAGAAATAATCGTGGAATTTTTGCAAGAATTAGACAATCTTTACGGAAAAGAATAGATTTATATATTAAAACAAATGGTCATAATGTAGAGCATATGCTATAAAAATTCGTTCTGTTCTTCTTGTTGTTTGTTGTCCTTAATGTTATTTTTTATATTGTACTATACTATCTTTAGAAAATAAAACATTTGTTTTATGAATCATGATTTCCACAAAATTTTACAGCAAATTAAATAACTAATTAAAACAAGTTGTTGATTTATCACAGCATTGAAAACATAATTCAGTAATGAAACGGTATTCTCTGCCCGAAATACAAAAAGTATAAATTTATTTTTATCGCAAACAGTACGATTTCAGCTAAGAGCACATATTGTATGGAAAATATCATAAAGCTTTTAAATTTGACGTAAAATCCATTAAAAAATTGAGAATAAAAGATTTTCGTTAAAAAAAAAGCTGTTGGCCCCTCCAAGTGGACCGCTTCTGATGGCAATAAGAAATCGTGTTCTCAGTGGTCGGTTTGTCATTATTAACTTATTCGTTGTACCAAGTTTGAACTTGTTACGTTTTTGAGATATTTAATAAAAAGTGAAAGGGATCTTTGAATTAAGATAATTTAGGTTAAATCAATATAAAATCATGTGTAGTTTCCGTTTGTCAGGAGAGTTTCTGGACACCCTGTATACGATCTGTGTTCACCTGCGGTAAACGTTCAATCTCCATTCGCACATGAATGCGCGTACATGTTTTAAAACAAGCAAGTTCAATCGCGTAAGCCCAGCGTAAGAATACGTCTAGTCCGTCATTCTCTGCTATAATGTTTGCGTTTCGACGCAAGGAAATCGAATCTTCAACTATGAAGTTGAACTATTTATTAAATACCAAAACGCAAATATAAACAGGTTTAAATTCGCGTTTTGATAAATTGATTATGACACATCAATTAATTCTTACCCCTATGACTGCGATAACTGTGTTATCGAAACTTTTAAATTTGTATAAGAGATAACTATAAAATACACCATTTAATATCAATAACATAAGTACTACATGTTAATTAGGTTTTGAATAGGTTTATCACTTTCTTAAATAGGAAGACAAAAAAAATTTTTAAAAATATATATTTAGCGACCTGTAACGTTTAGACAATCATAAATGAAATAATAAAAGGAATAATCATAGAAACTAACACATTAAGCTACATATGAACGTATTGCTCTAAAAAAACTACCTTAATCTACGTCCCACATATATGAAACGAATAAATCGTGTGTATATTTAAATATCAATTAAGGGTTAAATATTAAATCGTAGTTTAAATACGGGCATTGTTCTTTCTTTTCTTTTTCAATGTTATTTGTATTTATTTATTATACGCAGTACAAAGTACGTGCAAACAATAATTTTTCTGTTGCATATCTACGTATTGAAGAATTCTTTTGGCAATCTCTATAGTAAATATGTATATATATATATATATATATATATATATATATATATATATATATATATATATATAAATGGAATACTTATATTGTTCTCCAAAAGGCAGTTGTGGGATGTGATAATATGACCAAGTTTGAAAGTTCTAACAGATACATGAAAAGCAATAAAATCGTAGGAGGGTACGGATTTACTCAAAATAAAATAGTCATTCGCTTCTCCTTTATTAAAAGTCAAGCGTGCGCATATTGGCTGGACCCTACAAATTCCAAACCACCCCCTTCTGTATTACGGTTGTCTCTTCTTTATTCTGTTTCTTATTTAAGTAATTTAACGTTGCTTTATCTGCGTTGTACAAAAAGATTTAGAATATTTTTCACATAATGTGTAGCTTACTAAAGATAAAACTTTTCTTTAAGAGAACTAATTATCCAAATTCATGTATCCTCGGTTATAACGTTATAGTAAAGAATATAATGGTAATACAAAATCAATTAGCCAGTTTATGTAATGGGTTTAAGAGCTAATTTCATAGCAGACAGAGCGTATTGATCCAGAGCTAATTTAGCAGTATCATCTGACAAGTTTATTGGTAATTTACTCATAATATCTTAGCTCTAAATTTCAAGTTGCGAAATTAATTACTTGGCTTTGCTTAATAAGATTTCCGTCAACAACAGTATATTTCACTTTCTTTCAACACCTCCTATATTGTCCAAATTACTGAAAATTTAATTAACAGCGTTTTGTTTTATTTTATCTAATAATAATGTAAAGACACAGAAAATAACTAAATGTATTGGTTTGACAAAACAAATTGCGTTTGTTTTATTGAATAAATTGGGTTTCTCATTACATATATTACTTTTTGATATGTATATAAAAAAGGTTTTAATTAATACTAAATACCATATGCACATCTCAACAAAATCTCAAAACGTTTCGTAATAAAAACGTAGTTACGTAATTACTATTAATGTTGATTTTTTAATAAAGCGGAACTAAATTGCATTAAAACGTTCACAGTGTAAATGTTTTGTAGCACGTTAGTCCATATTCATCGGCCGTTTATACTACATATTTCTGATGTTTTATAATATGTTTTCATATATAAATGTAATTTTAGAATGGGAGAAACAATGAATTTTGTATCAGTTTAATAATACATATAAAAATGAAAAAGTATTATAGTTGATTCATACGGAGATTTCTTTATGCGGTAGTAGAAATACACATTTGTGGTATGATTTTTTCCCAACGATACCTATTAATCATAACTAAGTTTCTACTTCTACTTATCTCTCTAAAGGGGTGGTGGAGAACCCTTAAAATTGGTGGAACGATGTAGCCTGACCAAATGTAAAAAATCGATACCTGAGATTTGGTCTGTATCAGAGCAAAATACCTGACTCAAGAAGGAGTCAACCTATTCAGCAAAAATTTTTATAATGCATATAGCTTGGCTAGGGAAAGTATCCAGTAGTTTCTAATATCCGAGGGGCGGCCTCCACAATCAGTACCCTCATTTTTGGATTTATTGTTGTGCAAATGGACAACGTTGGGAGTGCTTCGATTATACCTTAAGGGGTCTTCTACTTTTTTGCAGTTATTTCCGAACAACTGGACCAATTTCACCAAAACTTAGTATTTTGGACACAAAATTATTCCACCAATCTTGGAAGTGCTCCGACCACAACTTAAGTGGCTCCCACACTATCAAACCTTTATATTTTTGTAAGTCTTTTTAATAAATGTACCAATTTGATAACAATTTGATCAGGACTAATCCTTTGTAATAAGAAATCTAACAATCTTTTTAGATGCCAACCCCCATTTATTATTCCTCTCTCCATATAATTCCGACAAAGCAGATTAATTTAGTTTAAATTTGCTCAGGATCGGTATTTTGAGACATCAAAATTTCCCGCGCTCGTTCGTGTTGCAAATACACACATTAATAATTGATAAAGCAAGAGAGTAAAATATTATTTACTTTTGCAGTTTATTGATTCAAAAGGTTGTCGCAGTAATTTAAATCACAACCAAAACAGTTGTCGTTAACATTCACACTTTTATTCTTTTACAATTTTCATTTAACATACATAACAAATGGTACTACGATAAGTTAAAAAAAGTTTCATTCTCCATTTTTTTAGTTTCGACTTAGAACAAATGGAACTTTACGAGGGAAGATATTCCATCAAACCAGAACATTTGAAAACTTGAATTCAAAGAGAATCACACTGCTGTGCCATTTAACTTTTCAACGTTGCAAGGACGAGAGAATAATACCGAAATGTATGGTGCTGTCATTTCACAACAAGAATCATAGGAGGCGAACACAATAATAAGGAGTTGTTATAACTACATCTTGAGTTAAGCAACACTATACATCCGATGGTATGACCCATCATCGAGCAGCTTTCAGAATGTCGAGCAGAAAGAAATCAATTGTTGACTATGGTACAGACACAGGCACAGACACAGACACAGACACAGGCAGAGGCACATGCACAGGCACATGCATAGGCACAGGAAAAGGCACGGGCACGGGCACGGGCACGGGCACGGGCACGGGCACGGGCACGGACACGGACACGGACACGGACACGGACACGGACCCGGACACGGACACGGACACGGACACGGACACGGACACGGACACGGACACGGACACGGACACGGACACGGACACGGACACGGACACAGGACACGGACACGGACACGGACACGGCACGGCACGGACACGACACGGACACGGACACGGACACACAGGACACGACACGGACACGGACACGGACACGGACACACGGACACGGACACGGACACGGACACGGACACGGACACGGACACGGACACGGACACGGACACAGACACGGACACGGACACGGACACGGACACGGACACGGACACGACACGGACACGGACACGGACACGGACACGGACACGGACACGGACACGGACACGGACACGGACACGGACACGGACACGGACACGGACACGGACACGGACACGGACACAGGACACGGACACGGACACAGACACAGACACAGACACAGACACAGACACAGACACAGACACAGACACAGACACAGACACAGACACAGACACAGACACAGACACAGACACAGACACAGACACAGACACAGACACAGACACAGACACAGACACAGACACAGACACAGACAGACACAGACACAGACACAGACACAGACACAGACACAGACACAGACATAGACACAGACACAGGCACAGGCATAGACACAGACACAGGCGCAGGCACAGGCAGAAACACAGACACAGACACAGACACAGACACAGACACAGACACAGACACAGACACAGACACAGACACAGACACAGACACAGACACAGACACAGACACAGACACAGACACAGACACAGACACAGACACAGACACAGACACAGACACAGACACAGACACAGACACAGACACAGACACAGACACAGACACAGACACAGACACAGACACAGACACAGACACAGACACAGACACAGACACAGACACAGACACATACACAGGCACAGGCACAGGCACGGGCACGGGCACAGACACAGGCAAATGCATAGGCACAGGCACACAGGTACACATGCACATGCACATGCACATGAACATGCACATGCACATACACATGCACATGCACATGCACATGCACATGCACATACACATACACATGCACATGCACATGCACATGCACATACACATGCACGGTCACAGGCACAGACACAGCACAGGCACAGGCACAGGCACAGACACAGGTACAGGCACAGGTACATGCACATGCACAGGCACAGGCACATGCACATGCACATGCACATGCACATACACATACACATGCACATGCACATGCACATGCACATACACATGCACGGTCACAGGCACAGACACAGCACAGGCACAGGCACAGGCACAGACACAGGTACAGGCACAGGTACATGCACATGCACAGGCACAGGCACATGCACATGCACAAGCGCAGGCACAGGCACAAGCACAGACACAGACACAGGTACATTCACATGCGCAGGCACGTGCGCAGGCACAGGCACAGGCACAGTCACAGGCACAGGCACAGGCACAGGCACAGGCATAGGCGCAGTCACAGGCACAGGCCAGGCACAGCCACAGGTACATTCACATGCGCAGGCACGTGCGCAGGCACAGGCACAGGCACAGTCACAGGCACAGGCACAGGCACAGGCACAGGCACAGGCACAGGCATAGGCGCAGTCACAGGCACAGGCCAGGCACAGCCACAGGCACAGGTACAGGCACAGGCACAGGCACAGCCACAGGCACAGGTACAGGCACAGGCATGTGCACATGCACAGGTATAGGCGCAGTCACATGCACAGGCACAGGCACATGCATAGGCACAGGCACAGGCACAGGCACAGGCACAGGCACAGGCACAGGCACAGACACAGGCACAGGCACAGCCACAGGCACAGGCACAGGCACAGACACAGGCACAGGTACAGGCACAGGCACATGCACAGGCACAGGCACAGGCACAGGCCCATGCCCAGGCACAGGCACAGGCACAGGCACAGGCACAGGCACAGGCACAGGCACAGGCACAGGCACAGACACACACAGGAACATGCATGGCATAAGCACCGGCACAGACACAGGAAAATGCACAGACACATGCAAATGCACACACATGTGCATGCACAGACACAGACGCGGATGCAGAAGCAGACGCAGTTGCCAACACAGGTGCAGGTACATGCTCAAAAGCAGACTCATACACAGCCACATAGACACACAGACACCGACACGGGAACACAGACACACAGGCAGACACGCCGACACGCAGACGTAAGGTTTACGGACAAACAGATGGACACATAGAGACACAAACACATAGAAGCACACAGATAGAGAAACGTTAACAAGGTTAACAAGTAAAACAAGGTTAAAACATTAGTTTCGGATACCACCTGGTTGATTTTATTGTAATATGCTGTTCTAGATTTGCAAAATCATGCAATTGTGGAAATCAATTTCAATAGGTTATCGCCTCTCAGGATATTTATAATATATTGATATATTCTTAATCGTGTCGTCGTAGATACATAGAACTGTTATTTTTTTATTAAAAGTTGAACTGAAATTGTCTATACACCTGTTTAAATACAGTTAAGCGGTTTCATCGCTATTTTCCTTGCATTGTATGTAATCAAGATAATGTATATATATTTCAGAATTTGAAAATCTTTCTTGTATCGCCATAATTGTATTATCCCGTATAAGCTAAACCAAGTTTTATAAAAGCACATCTAGTAATACTCAAACTAATAATGGCAAACGAGTTACAGCAGTTATATTTTGTGTTTTCTTGTAACATGCCTGGCCATAGTCTACTAGAATATAGTTAGAATTAACTAAAATTCAAATGTTGCTTTTAATTTAAAATAAAAATATAGACTGTATATATTTTTGAAAAGCTTAAGACCAACCAAACTAAAGTAAAATATAAATCCAAAAACATAATTCCATGTTGTTACATAAAAATGTCAAAATTAAAATTCTATACGTTTCAGAATTCTATATAGAAAGCCCTACAAGATGCAGTTTTTAGTTTTTAAAAATCTCAAAAGATAAGCGAGGGTGTGCCAAAATTACATTTTTTTCTAGATCACCCTGAATTAAATAAAAAATGTTGAGAAAGTTTTGTTTGGCGATGCTTGCATTTCACAAAAAGGAACCCAGTGAAGCGAAAACCGTAACCTTCTATCTTTTACAGGAACGGAGATATGCCGCAATTACATCGAAAATGGGACAAAGCGTACATATACGTACAAACTGCTTAAAACAGATATTCTCCCATATAAATGAAACGTGATATTTGCTTTTAAATATACGACTTTTTCTGAAAAAAGTATACATTTTAATTATGAATGATAGTCGTGGAAGTTTTCATTCACGTTACATCAATGTTTTGATAATGAATTTCAATAAAAACACATGCTTTCTTAAATGTTATATTTTCTCCCTCTACTATAGTAGTTCATTTGTAACCCAACATTACATTAATCCTGGTTTAATCCACGTTTCGTCAACGGGTCCGTAGTCTTCCATTCTCAGTTTGTTTCGCAATACAATTTAAAATTAAGAGGTATGGGGAGGGACGAGCATGTATAGCCACTTTTTGATATCATGCTTTATTTATTATGAAAAAAAGTGGTTCAGACAGTTATTCAAATAATTTTGCTCGAACTGCAATATGAAAATAGCAATATCTACCAAAAATGTATTTTAAGGTAATATAATTCATAAGCCTTGAAATCAAATAAAAGCAAAATTCTTCATGTAAAAAAAGCAATTACACATCAAACAGATTGGGGAAAAATGCGGTTGGAATTCATATTGTTTTCATAACATAACGAGCCGTAGCTGAGTATTGTAACTGTGCCATATATAAACTGTCATATATCAAGAGGAAACGAGAACTAAGGGGTGCTCATCCCTTCGACTCCCTATAACATGATTGACTATGTTAATATCATTTGTCGGCGGATTTAAAAGCAAGTCAAGCACCGGTGTTAAATCTCCTCTTCAAATTATATTGTCCGAAGATCCTTTTCGCTCATTAAAACATGGGATTTAATATATTTCAGTTTTATTTTTATTTTGCTCTTGTACTTCTCTTTCATTTAAATTTCCAACTTAATCTAATAAGGCTTTATTAAAATTGCTCTAAACAAAAGAAAAATTTATTTTCGATATCAAAGAGGACGAGAAAAATATGAATTCATTTACTTTTTTGTACTCTTAGCAAATCAATTAAACCAATATTAATTTTTTTTAACTTTTATGAATGTTAAAAGTGTATTGAATATTATTAAAATATAAAGTTAAAAAGCACATAAAATAAAAACTAATTCACGTCTGGCGAGGAAAAGATGTACAGTGTCCTTTACTGGTTTACGAAGGGTAATAATAATGATAATGATAGCAATAATAACATTAATGATAACAAGAAGTCCCGCTATTGGCGGAGAGCACAACCGGTCTCACGTCGCTTATCTCACAAAACACAGAAATAGTTTGTGAATTAAAAAAAATTACAAGAGAAGAATTCATTACCATGTACAAAACTCCAAATGCAACATTTTCCTGGACCCAAGCAGAAGCTGTGGAAGATGAATCCCGTGGCGAAAAAAGAAAGCCAAGCGTTTGTTGTTCATGCCGTCAACGGATAGCGAGGAGATGAACTCCAATCCGGAGTTGATCCGTCCAATTTGTCGTAAAGAGAAGAAAAAGGTTGGTAGACCTAGGAGTAAGAATAGAAAAAAAGCGCTAGTCAGCCCACGAGCAGTGTAACAACTAAGTGATAGTCTATTTGTGATATTTTAAACATTTGTGATAATTCCAAATCTGTGATATTTTGTACTTATCTTATTGTACACTTATACTTTTATTATATATATATATATATATATATATATATATATATATTTATTCATTTACAGTAATTTATGCTAGATGTTATATTAATTATATCCTAAAACATTATGAAGAAAGAACATATTATACAAGGGAATATACGGGAATACGGGAACAAAAAATAAATACGAAGAATTGCGACAAGTGATAAATGAGTATAAACCAGTGGCAGTAATTATCCAAGAAAGCAAATTAAACCAAAAAAATTTACATTCAACAACTACAAAATATTTAGAAAAGATACTGCAATAAATGATGGTGGAAGATCATACGGTGGAGTAGTTATCATGGTACTTACCTAACCAATCATGGACCCAAACTCAACTGCACGAACTTGTTACAAAAATACCTCGCCCATGCCTTGTGCTGGGTGATTTCAATTGCCATAGGGACTCGCCAAAAGGATCAATACTAGAAGCTGTCATAAATGATAGCAAATTAACTATCCTAAATAACGGTAGTTATACACATCTCAACGAATCAAATGGAAGTATGAGTGCTATAGACCTGTCTTTAGCCTCGCCAGCCTTAGCACTATCAACGACATGAACTGTAACAGATGATCTTCACCACAGTGATCACTTTCTCATTGAAATAAATCTAAACATCGAACATTTTGAATACTAATTCGAACCAAAATGGAACATACTTAGAGCAAATTGGGAAAAATTCCCAAAAGAACTAGTAGCACCTAACTGTGACGTATGTGTTGACGAAACGGCATAACTAATAAGTAAGGCAATTATTGATGCAGCAAACAAATCTATCCCAAAAAATAAAAATGAAGAAAAAATGCCCTGTACCACGGTGGTCTCCCGAAATTAAACAAGTTAACAATGCGCCTTATGCAAACGTACAGGAGAAACAGAACCACTGAAAATCTAATTACATTCAAACAGATTCGAGCAACAGAAAGAAGATTAAAAACGTAATGCACTACTACATTCTTGGCGTGAATATACATCATCTATTAACCGTAATACCAACTCTGCGGAGATGTGGCGCAAAGTAAAAACATTGCCGGAACTAGCAAACCACATATTCTTCCGGCACTTGGCATAGAGTATGTAACAAGGGACCAGCAATACTCAAACGAATTCATAGAAACAAAGAAAGAAGCCGAAAAAACCGAAATAAACTTTGATGATTACGACCAAGAGTCTTACAATAAACCATTTACATATCTTGAAATGGAAAAATAAATAAATGTGAGGATTCTGCGCCGGGCAAATACAAAGTTACATATAGCACGATAAAGCACCTAACACCTGAAATGAAAAGACAGTTATTAAACATATACATCACAGGCTTATTACAATCCTAGAAGTAGAAGAGAAAATTAGCAAATATGAAGCAGGATTTCGCAAAGGTTATGCTACCACAGACCATTTGCTTCACTTCGATAAAATTGTAAACGAAGTATTGACAAGAACCCTACGTACATTAGCTGTATTCTTTGATTTAGAAAAAGCTTTTGGGACAGTATGGAATAACGTCCTGGAAACGCTCGAAACAGAAATTTAAAGGTAGGTTACAATAAGTGGAACCATATGGCAAATATACTCCAAAAATATATAAGTAGAATCGCACAAATAGCTGAAAACTATGGACTGAAATTCTCACAGAGTAAAACAGTTTTGTACATTAAGAAAACATCACGATGAAGTAGAACTTAAATTAAACAACAATATAATACAAAATGTAGCAGAGCACAAATTGCTAGGCCTTACATTTGACCGCAAGTTAACATGGAAAAGCCATACCTATTGAAAAACTCGCGGCAAAATGTAAACTCATGTTAAGTAAGCTAAGTGCGCTAAGTAACTTTAAATGGGGCGATGACCGGGATAGCCTGAGAAAAATCATAAATGCATTCATTAGAAGCCGCATAGAATATGGAAGTGCAATATATAGCAACGCAGCTAGAATACACATAAAAAAAATTGAAACCATCTGGAATCAAACACTGAAACTTCTACTAGTTATAGGTGCCTACAGAACATCTCCTACCAAATGCTTAAATGTTGTAGGGAACTATGCACCATTGCACCTCAGATTTCTAGAAGTCCAATCTAAATATGGTATAAAAATACTAAACAACAACAACCATTACCTACAGTTTACAATATCCGATCCCGAAATGCTCCCAATATATGAATGGAGTTACACAAGGACAATACCTGCCTTAAACTCCCCAACGAAGCGTGCAAAATGTGAACTGTAAAGCGAATGTGATATAATTTCAACGATTAAAAAATATTGTATTAAATATTACAAATAAAGCGTACGATAATATGATAAACGAAAATATATTGATTTGGTTCGGCGGTGTTACTCTGTAGAACAAATAAGGAATTACGACAAATGAAGGAAAGAAAATGAAGTTACGTTACTCTGTTTTCTTATTCTTCCTTTGAAAATGGCGGCTTGTGTCCTAACGAATCTTGCCAAATAATGGAGTGATAACGTTCTACAGCAATGAGTAGGATTTCTTGCGTCACCAATACTTCGATGAATTACGAGGGTCGACCACACACAATCCGAAAAAAAATATTTGGGCGCTTAATTTAAATGTGTATTATTTTCTTGACAAAATCACAAAACGGTGAACAAAGAATTTGAGGTTAGGATATGCGTTTTGCTGATTTTTTTAAAGAAATATTTAACTTCGAAAAATTGGGAAGTTAAGTGTTTAATGTAATCATAAATAAAGATGTTTACTTTTTAATTTTATAGGCAAAGAAATAGGATATATCGAAAATGCAAATCTGGAAGAAAATACAAATGATAATTAAGTATTCCTTAAAAATTTATTAAGTTAAAATTGTTTAACAAGCACATTTTATTTATTAAATTAATTACTTATTGTGTAGGATAACATTGGATAGTGGTTAATAATTTCTTTTGTAATGTATTCTAGATACATCAAGTGAAGTATTACAAATCGGGTGGTGCGACTCTTCTGTAAAACTCTTAATATCGGGTAAAACTCGTAGTACGAAGAATTCAGACCAAAGGTAGGAAAACAGTAAAGTTAAAGAAAATGTGGGAAGCTACAGAAATATTAATGAAAAATCAAGGATGTTGTTTTAGTGCGTTACAGATTGAGAATAAATGGAACACTTTAGAAAGAGCTTTCAAGAAGAAAACAGAAAATAACAATAAAACCGGCAGAGCACGTGCAATATGTCCTTACGAGAAGTAAGTTATTGTAAGTTGAAGTATAATCATATCAATTGATATTTTGTAGAGAATTAAGTGAACGCATGCTACGAACGTCGTCTGTTATACCAGAATTCTTACTTGGATCGAATGATAATGGGAATAACCGACAGGAATTATTAATACAAGTAGATAGTGCACAAGCAAGTAGCAGTTCTAGTTCTAGCCCAGAAATGGTGGAAAATAATTCTTCGAATAGTGAAGCAACATTAAATAGCAGAAGAAACAACTAAGGAATTAAAAAGGAAAAATGATTTAACAATTTAATGTATTGCATATTAATTATAAAACATTCATAATGAATTACACATTTCATCTCTTAAATGCTTTCCATCTTAATAATATAATTGTGTAAATCTCTGCTTTAACATCCCGAATGAGTGAGTTCAGTATCTACTCGGCATGAACTCAAAGCAATATTAAAATTTTTTTATTTTCTACTTAAATGTCCATTGTTTTTATATGGTACAATAAGCCATTTTAGGCAAGGATACTGAATACACTACACTGCATTGTGTTTAAGATCTACAATTCATTTTGATTAAAATGTAATTAAATTTTATATAGTTTATCGAATGAACTGATGAGTTATTTGTTTGGCAAAGTTTACCAACACAATTTAATTGTTAAGTTATAATCAAAATAAACTGAACACATATTTAAAAAATCGCAACGAAATCATATAAAAATCAAAACGTTTAAAATATCAAGGAAAAATTAGTTTATGTTATTTTCTTAATCTGATTCAGGTTCAAACAAACCAGTATTGACTACAAATTCCAAACTTTCCACTACTTCGTCAAATAATCCATCTTTCTCCCACATTTCTTGAGCCAACATGCTTGCAATGTTTTTGCCAATCTAATGCTGTGATTTCAGCAAAAGCGTTTCTCACTAGCACTTCGATTTCCTTGGCGCTTTGCTGTACGTTATTCATTGCGACCTTATGTTTTACCAAACTCCATATGAACTCAATTGGATTAAGATCGCAATGATATGGAGGCAAATGTAACACTGTATGTGTGATTAAACTGTTTCACCAGTTCTAACAATTCGGCTTTCCGTATATCCCCAGTTGTTGAAATCTCGTTACTTTCAAGCCAATCTCTAATTTCCTGCTTTCTTGTGGCTGGGGTTGGGGGTTTGTTAATTTGAACACTGTGGTACGGTGCATTATCCATAACAACTATCCCTTTTGGAGGCAAATTTGGGATCAACTGTTTTTCGATCCACTGCATAAAATTCTGATGATTCATGTCATCGTGGTAATCCTCAAATATTGCCAAGTAAATCAGCAAATATTTTGATTTGCGGAATAAAATGGAGGAACACTTATCTATAGCCGGTTCCGCTCCCAGGTGTTATCCGACATTGACAACTATGAAAATTCCCAAGTATATTATCCAGTTCTTAATATATATTTTGTTATTAATTAAGTAAAATTCGTCGTTGGCCTTTCCATTGATAATCCTCTAACTACCAGCATGCTTTTCAGACAAACTTACACGACTATTAGCATGTTTCCCAAGATTCTGGTAGTTTAGAAATTCATTATGTGGTATCAAATAAATCTGAGACGAGAAGTACGGACAAAAGCTAAAGGATTGTAATTAGTTTTGGGTAATTAAAATATGTGTAACTTACGCCTTGTTAAGAGGACCTTTCAATCAAAATGACTTAATTAAAGTTCACCAAACTCTTAATAATCAAATCCGCGATAATGCGAAGTAAACTTTGGTACTCGTAAACTCAACGTTTACTTTTAAAAAAAAATCGTCTGTCCAAATATTTATTTAGACAACGTTCCTCATTTTTTTTTGTTCCTTCATTATTGTCATATTTTTTTTTATGACTATTCTATCGTAAGTTGGCGTATACATGTAAAAAATTTAAAAATTGACAATGGAATTGTGTGGAATTAAATCGTTACAAACGATAAGCTAATGCTAACGCTATAGAATGCAAAGTTACACTTAAATGACTGGGATATATGAACACCACAAATAGAATACATAAGACATATCGAAGAAGGTGATATACACCAGCCTTTTTCCAATTACAAGATCCAACATAAAAATGACGCCTTTTTATATACAATGGGATATTCCCTCTTAAAGAACACTGAATGTATAATAACAGTAAGAGAATATAAAGAAATATGGAAGCTTTCAAATGATTGTAGTAACTATACCTCAAACCTTACAGCAATCATGAAAGGGATTGACGCAGATAAAACTCAAGCGAATAAGATTATGTGTAATACATCAAATACATCACTTGCAGCCTTAAAGGACACTTTTACACAAAATGAACTCATGAAAATATTTACTAGGTGGGGTACAAATAAAATTACTACATATACCAAAAAAATCAAACATCATACAAAACATACACCAAACACAAAAAACGGAACCGCAGAACACCGGCAGCCTCGTTGATAGATACGCGAAATACGAAAAATCAATAAAATTACAACAGAAAAATGGCAAAATATATGGAACAACAGTCAACTGCGTGAAATAATAACTGAAGTAAACGCATCAGATAAAATCAAACTTGAAAACCGTATATATGAGATAAAATGGGCAAGATTGGCCATCGTGCGCACAAGGCTAACACACTGTCATCTCTTACTAGGCGAAATGGCGCGTAATTGTCCCCAATGCAATGAAAAACTCTCACAATAAAGCATGTTATAGAGAAATACCAAGCATTAATAGATTATAGGGAAATATGCAATATAGCAACTGACCTAAAGCAAACCTTACAGCAAAACAATTTTAGCAACCTGCTATAATACCTTGAAATCTTCAACGAAATTTAAATCAGGAGAAAAAAAATGTAAGCGAATAGTCGGTTAAAGCAATAATGATCTGAGATGTCGAGAATGATTTAACTAGACTAAAAAAAAGATACCAATAATGATAATAATAATGATCCTAGGGGTTGAACAACAAACTAGGCGTGTCCCCAGGAGTCGGTTAGGGGAACCACTTTGCAATTGATCGTAAGTGATGCAACGTCAACACCGAAATATGAGCTCGGAGCCTTAAACAGTAACTGCTAGTTTTAGAGAATACGGTGTGACGAAACAGTTCACGTGGGGCCTCGTAACTAACGAGGACAAGGAAGTCAACCCTGCGTCCCCGCAGCTGGAAGTTCACCTTCCTTATACGAGGATCACTGCTAAAGTTCGCGGGATCAAGTAATCCTTGCAATGCTAATGTCCTGCGATTGTCATAATCGTAAAATTTTACATTTTATACCATTAGTACAACTGACAGTTTGATTGTAAACAGAACAGTTTCATTTCAGTACAATTTTAAAAGTAGTAAGTTTGTGAAAAAGTGGATATTTTGAATCGTGATTTTCCAGTGATGATTTTTTATGACCTTCGATACGGTTTAACGCCACAGCAATGTGTGTTGTTTGGTGTTGAAACGCCGTCCAAAACTATGGTCTACAAATGGTTTGCAGAATCCAAACGTGAAAGATCTACTTTTGATAACGATTTTCACGAGGATCGACCATGCACTTCTGCTGTCGCAAATAATTTTGATGCTGTACGTGAAATGATTTTGTCAGATCGACGTACAACATACAGTGAGATACAGGCATCCTTAGGTATTTCGGTGAAACAAATACACACCATTCTGAAACAACACTTAAATGTCAGGAAGCTTTGTAGTCGTTGGATTCCTCACATTCTGACAGAAGCTCAAAAAAGAGCACGTATTAAGCGGTCCAAGGAAATGCTTAACAAATTTGACCATGGTTCATCAAATTCTGTATATTACATTGCAATAGGTGACGAAACATGGATATATTCATATGAGCCTGAAACTAAACAGCAATCATCTGTATGGATGTTCCAAAATGAACCTACACCAACAAAAGTGGCGCGCCCGCGAAGCGTTTCAAAGAAAAATGATTTTTGGAAAAAATTAGTCATGTTGCAACTGTTGTATTGGTGTAACAGTATAAGTAAGCGAATTATTGTGCATCGTGACAATGCAAGTGCGCACACAGCACGACAAACTACAGAATTCTTGACTCGTCAAAATATCAAATTAATGACTCATTCCCCATATTTCTCATCTGTCTCCAGATGACTTTTTTTGTTCAAAAACATCAAAAATAAAATGCGTGGTAAGTGTTTTTCATCACCTGAAGAAGCCGTTGAATCTTTTAAAGTACTTGTTTTGGAGGTACCTCGCTCATAGTGAAAAAAATGATTTGAAGATTGGTTTTACCGAATGCAAAAGTATATCGATCTTAAGAGAGAATATTTTGAAAAATAGTAAAATTTTTTATGTAACATAATGTGTGCATTTTTTACATTTTCGACGAATTTTTTTTTTAAATAATAATAATAATTTATTGTCGTATATAATACAAGTGGTAGGAATCTTGCCTGTTATGTTTGTCAGTCAGATCACGAATAGTTGTGACAATCCCACATGCTTTAGCACGGGGTGATTTTTAAAGACAACAACTACGAATGATTACTAAAAATCTGAAGTTTTACACCGAGAATTTATCAAGACATTCAAATAAATTGTTGGTGTTACAGTCATTTGATATTTGCAATTGAAATTGAGTCACGAAAAAAGTAAAATGAAAAGAGGAAATTAAAATGGTGAATAGTTTTGTACTGAAAACGAAGAAATCCAAATTGTTTAATAATTGTTTAAATAATAATTATTTTAATGCAGTTTATTGTTCAATTTAGTTTATTCTACCTGTATTATCGCTGAACTTACTAGTATTGAAAGAATCGTAATCTTTAGCATGGTATTTTCAAAACAAAACGAATGATTCTGTGCTAAATTTTGAGTTGCTTCATAAATCACTAGTGCTATCGATAATCGATAATCAGGGTCAGAGTTCGATTTGCCTTATTGATTGGTTTCTTGTCGTTAAAGTTAAAAATCGAGAAGAGGAAATCTTGTAATATCTAACGAAAAGAAAAAGACCAAAATTGTTTATAGTAATTGTTTCAAATAAATTATTAATGATATTGTTCAATTTTCTAATTTCCCTGTATTATTATATATATATATAGTATGATAATATATATATATATTCCCTAATGTAATTAAAATAAATTTAAATTCAAATCTTGTTCAAATACTCATTTCAATTACTTCTACATATCAATATTTCATCAATGGTTTCTACAAATTTTATGAAATCGTTTCATTTTTGAAATTAACTTAAATTTAAACGTTGCTGTCAGTGTTTGACAAATCTTCTTTACAACAGGAAACCTAACTATGGTAGTTAAGTATGACGTCATTGCAGTTGAATTACCACTGTACTTTATAACATTCAATGGGATTGTAGCTGTAATCCTAACGAAGTTGCATTGCTGTATAGGAGTAAATCATGCATGAGGAAAGTATTCATAGTAATTCATACAAAGTGAACATTGACATTGTCAATATCTTCTTCTTCCAACTTTATTTAATCTGTGTCTGTTTTTCTTGAACAATAGTTGTGTTCCTCTCTTGATGGTCTCTCGGTTGATGTTGACATCCAACTTTGTCCTATTTGTGTCGGCTCGCGTTTCCGCCGCATAAGTAAGCATTGGTCTCACTGCGCTTTTATATATCTTGGTTCTGTTTTCAACTGACATGTATTTATTCTTCCATATGAAGTCTCTTAGGCGGCCGGAGATTACAGCCCTTTTATTTGTTTGCTGTTGTACTTCTTTGTATATATCTTGTGTACTAGATAAGGTGATTCCTAAATGTTCAAACTCAATGGTTTGTTGTATAACAGTCACTTCTATTTCTAACTTGCATCTTAGTCGTTCGCGAGATATCGTTTTTCTTTTTTCTTTATACACTTCAGTAGTGATTAAGCGCCGGTTCTGGACCAGTTCAAGGTCACTCGCCCTCTGGTGGTGAGAAATGTCATCTTTTGGATTTCTTCAAGGTCAAACTTTTGGCGGGAAATTTAAATTTTATGAGCTAAAAATTGCAATGTCACCATCCTCATTTTTGGCTGTAAATTTGTCAAGGTCAGAAGCTAAAAATAGAAATTGCAATGTCGTCATATTACAATTCTTAGAAGTCTAAAAATAGTGCGGTCAAAGGTTATTGACCTACGGTGGTGTCATATTTCTTAGAAATATAAAAAGGTGAAAAGCTATAAAATAGAAAATCTAAGAATAGAATTTTCAGTGTAAAATTTTTTGGCGGGAAATATAAATTTTTCAAGCTGGTCAAGGTCAAAGCTAAAAATAGAAGTTGCAAGGTAATCATTCTTAGAAATCTAAAAGTTTTTTGAGTAGGTTAGCAGTTTTGAAAGGATGCATGTTTATAATCAAAAGGCTTCTCCGGGATTGCATGATTCAGTAAACTTTTTATTGCTAGAAATGGTGAAAGTAATAAGAATGATAAGAAGAGAAAGAAAAAAAGAATTATTAAGTATTCATGAGAGAAAGAAAGGACTCGAGGTGTTAATCAAGGAAATAAAAAAATTGAAGATAGATTTAGTGCTGTATGAGCTAAAAAAGAAAATGATGCAACTTCGAGTGAATGTGCCATGAAAAGTATTAAATAAAGGTGCACTGTAGTTTGAATGAAAGACGCTTTAAAAAGTAAATAAGTAATTACAGTAGTGCATGTTATATTGCATAAGGAAAAGGCACTTCAACAGTATTCATTTGAAAAAAAAAAAAGTGTGTGTAGGCATATAAAGAGAAAAAGTGAAAATTACAAGTGAAAAGACAATTTAAAATAAGTTTCCGTATGGCTTAATTGAATTTTCATATTAAACCTAGAAAGACGCGCTCCTGAAAATTAAAAATTTGCACCTAATGCTCAGAAAAAAAAATTTTTTTTCCAACGCAGTTGTGTTTTATAAGTGACAATTTATCAATTTTGAAACAACAAAAAGCACTTAAAACACACCTTTTTGTACTTACGTAAGCTAAGAAGAAACATATGCATGCAATTTATCCATGTAATGTATCTAAATGCTCTTTAAATTACCCAATTCAATTTTGAAACAACAAACAGCACTTAAAACATGACTTGTTTTTTAATTTTCGATGCAGCGTTAATAATAATTGTAGGATAATGAACGCAGTTATTTTGCTTTGAAAGCATTTTAAGCATTTAGCGAACATTCTATTTTTATGTCATCAATTTACATTACAACTTTGAAACGGGATTTGTAAATGTATGAATGCAATTGTGTCATTTATAGATTTTAAAATTCCGAATTTATTTAACTACTATCCTTTGCGCTGTTATTTGTTTAGTCTATATACAACAATTCGGAATTTTTGACCTAACGATTAAACTGCTATGATAAAAGGAGTACATTTATTTTAAAACATATAATTTATTGTTTACTACTACATTTCATAATGTTATTCACCTTTTCTTTGTAATAGTTTTACTTATGTGATAGTTATAAAGTTACATAGCAGTTTAATGGTTAAGTCAAAAATTCTGAATTTTTGTATATAGACTAAACAAATAACAGCGCAAATTATAGCAGTTCCAAATTTTCTAAAAACTAAAAAAATGTGGAGAAACTTTAAGGCATTCTTTTACTGTGAAATATTACTATCACGATATAAAACGTACATTTTTAATATTTACCATATTATTTGAACATTAAAATATTATACCAAAACTTTAACATATTTGTAAATTGAAACGGGATTTGCAAATGTGTGAATGCAATTGTGTCATTTGTATTGCATAAATGCATGGTGTAAAGTTTTCAGATTTACATGCTTTTGGGAACTGTTTTGACTTTTATTTAAAGCAAGCTTTTTCTCAGTTTTAACTGTAGTATATTTTCATACTTTATTTATATGCATGATATTTTACAATAAATAAATTTGTAACGCAACATGCACTTAAAATTTGCAAAAAGGACTGCTTTACTTTGATGTAGAAATTTATACATGAGTAAGTCAGACTTCCAGATGTTTTCAATTTTTTCCTTAACGTAGATCATTTCACTTTTCTAGCGCAACTTGAACTATCACTCACATTTTTTAGCTGTAGTAAAATTTTTTGGATAATGAGAATAATTCACGAAAAATAATAAAAATATAAAAAACAATTTACATTTATTTTTTACAATGAAAAGATACAATAAATTCCACAAAAAAAACATATTAAACACATCACACATCCATCCCTTCCAACGTAAGCAATATATTTTCAGTCTTTAGTATATTTTGCCGCACACACTCTAAATATTGATTAGCCTCCTTCAGTTCTTTATTCAGTCTTTCCACTCGCCCCATCCCCACCACCTCACTATTCAAATAGTCATTGTGAAGCTTTCGTAACCACCGAATACTTGTTTCCCTAAAGGCCTGAAGGGTTGGTGGATCCTGCTCATCATCCTGCTGTGTGAGGTGCCCTTCTATAAGAGCCAAATTTTTTCCTCCATATTGCAGGTTTCGCAACGGTGGTGGTTGTGGGGGTGTTGCTATAACTGTGGTTGCTGGCGTTATGCTGAAAAAATGAATAATTTTATTTGTACTAAAAATTCTCTGTGAATTAATGAAAGGAAACTATAATATTAATTAAAATTGTACATACCTCTCGAAATACTTCGAAAATTCATCCTCTACGTCACTATCTCTGATGGAGATGATGGGGATGGTCTCTTCGAAGGGTGCTGGTTGTGCGGTGTTATTTGATGGGCGCACCAAAACATCATGTAAAATACCAGGTTTTGCTTGTCTTTTTAGCGAAAGTTTAGATTGTTTACTGGACGAAACCATTACTAATGGTGAATAATTAATGAGTATTCAATTAAAACTTTAACGTTATATACACAGATCTGTTAACGTTAACAAAATTGATAACAAGTGGAAGTGGTTAGTACAATGACCTGAGCAAGCAAAGGTGACGAACTCTAATGAATGCAGCATAATCTAGACATGAGAAGGCATTTCGCATGATGCCAGCAAGGCTAAGTTAATGCATATTCTTAGTAAACGCCACAAAGTGCAATGTATGACCTCTGCAAGCAAAGGCGAATGCAGCATAAGTCATGAGAACAGTATTGATGTCAAGGTTAATAGATGTTCCCAGTAAACGCTACAAAATGCAATCTATGCATCTGTCTATGAACACTGAAGCTCTTGCAACAAGTTATAAGCAGTTTTGACCTTGAATGCTGGGTTTATATTACTATATAAGGAGATAAATAGCAGTTTTGTACCAGTCAGTATATTGCACTCCCGACAAGAATTGCAATTGTATACCTAAAGTACTTCTATAGTTACTTAAATTTTTAATTTTTACATATCAGTTACAATAAATATATTTGTTTCCATTACTACATAATCGACAGCGCATATGCTTCATATTTTCTTGTAGTGTTGAATACAGTTTTGAAGGTAACTATGAGTAAGGGTATACCCAGTAGTAGTGATATTGTTAATTTAACAAGAAGTATTATTCCATTGTTGAAAACCCAAAATGAATTTGTAAAGCACATCTGTATAATTAACACTAATATTAAGCTATTGCAAGATATAATTCAAAATAAAATTTATTTAGAGACATGCCAAAATTTGCTTAAACTTGAAAGTAATTTATCATTGCTAAAGAGTTATCTTATAAGAGTTAAACAGTTAAAGAGCGCTTCAGAGAAAACAGGTAGTGGAACTGTCAATGTCACTAAAAAGCGTACACGCAAATTAAGTTGGTAGTCTCTAGATTCAGGTTTTAATGGTAGGTTACTTACTGGAATTATAGTCAATATAGCAAACATCAAGGACCCTCTTATTTTTTTACAAAATGCATACAATAGTTTTGCACGAAAGGTTAAATTAATGCTAAGGCAATCGATGCTAAAGGCGAATGTCCTTTTAGTCTGCAATTTTGTCCATCCTCAAAATCACGTTACCGAGTTGAAGACATTTACCATAGAAAATCATGCCATCAATATTGCGACCAATTTACGTAAGTGGTATAATGAAAACGTTTATTATGAATTACAAAAAAAATTAGAGGAGTTTTCCGAAAGTGATTCCGGTTGGGCATTACATGAAGTATTACATTTAAAGGTGAATATTAATAGATATGCCCCATTTAGGGGCGGCCTTTCAACTTACGTTAAAGTTCCCTACATTATAGCAGTAAAGCATGCGGTAGTGAATGTTTTGCTTCCTGTGGGCCGTTGTATCGGCACTATATCCCGTGCAACATCATTGATATAGAGTTTACAGTTATCCTCATTTTAAGCATGTTTTGAATTATGATTCAATTCCCTTCCCCATTAAACTAGATGATGTAAAAACATTTGAACAGTTAAACAATCTCTCCATTAATTTTTTTTTGCATTTAGGGGAAAGTTATATTACCATTTGTATTAAGTGAAAATCAAAATAGTGCGAGGGAACCCATAAATCTTTTAGTACTTTCTGCTAATTATCAAGCTGCGGGTGATATTAATGCAAAAAATAATACTGTTTATCATTTCACGTGGATTAAAAATATGTCAGCTCTTTTTTCTAAACAACTCTCGAATAAGGAGCACAAGAAATTCATTTGTTATCGATGTTTAAACCTTTTTTCAGATCACGTTCTACAAAAACACCATTCACTGTCATCAACTTAATCGATGCTCTGTTAAGCTGCCCATTGAAGCAGAAAAGTTTCTACAGTTCAAAAATTTCACATTCCAGGAAAAGGTGCCGTTTGTAATTTATGCAGATTTAGAAAGTATTTTGGAAAAGTGTACAAATTTAACGGACATAGATAATAATACGATATTTTACTACACCCTTCAGCATTGCTTACTACTTGAAGTATTCATACAATGATTCTTTATCACGATTTAGACTTTATAGAAGAAACGATTGCATTCAATGGTTTGTTAAAGAGCTTCAAAGTATTGCACATTGGACTACCGAAATAATCAATAAAATAATACCTATGGATACTTTAACTCCCAATCAGGTTGAGCACTTTGAAAGCACCGCGATTTGCCACATTTGCGAAAAACCATTTACTGATTATGAAATAAAAGTTAGGGATCATAACCATTTTACTGGTGCATTTCGAGGAGCATCACATCAGAATTGTAACCTAAACTATAAAGACTCCCATATTCTGCCAGTCGTGTTTCATAATTTGTCAGGTTATGATCGTCATTTCCTCATTAGAGAATTGGCTACTGTTCCCGGTTTGATTTTACTGCTACCCATAAACAAAGAAAGATATATTTCTTTCACGAAAGTAATACAAGGCACTAAAATTAGGTTCAGATTTATTGATTCTTTCAGATTTATGAGTAGTAGTATTGAAAAGTTGTCGGACTATTTAGAAAATAGTAAAAAAATGATTACCCACACTAATTGTAACAATGCCGAAGAATTTTCGCTACTAGTTCGCAAAGGTGTGTTTCCTTATGAATACCTCGATTCTTGGGAAAAATTAAGCGAGACCAGACTCCCTCCCAAGGAAGCGTTTTTCAGTCATCTCACTAATGAGGGAATCAATGATGCAAGTTTTGCACATGCAGTTAATGTTTGGAACAGATTTAATATTAAATCGTTAGGGAATTACTCGGATTTGTATCTAAAATCGGACGTTCTATTGTTAGCAGACATTTTCGAAAACTTTCGACAAACTTGTTTAAGTACTTACAAACTTGATCCTCTGCACTATTATACAGCCCCCGGTTTGGCATTCGATGCTATGCTTAAAATTACACAAGTACCAAGTACAGTTAGAACTATTTACAGACATTGATATGCTGATGTTTATTGAGAGAGGAATTAGAGGTGGTGTTGCTCAATGTTCTAATCGATATGCTAAAGCTAACAATAAGTACATGGGGGAAAAATTTGATCCCACTTCCGAAAGTGTGTATTTAATGTACTACGACGTAAATAATTTATATGGAGCCACCATGTCAGAATTTCTACCATTTGGTGATTTTTCTTTTGTTGATAATTTTGAAACTTTAGATTTAATAAACCATCCCGATGATTCGGAAATTGGCTATATAGTCGAGTGTGATTTAGACTATCCCATAGAATTACATGAGAGTCACAGTGATCTACCATTGGCACCCGAACATATGGTACCACCCGTATCTGATTCCAAAATGACAAAATTATTGCTTATATGGTATCCTAAACATAATTATGTAACTCATTACAGAAATTTGAAAGTATATTTAAAATATGGATTAAAGTTGGTAAAAGTACACCGTATATTACGTTTTAAACAGTCCACATGGTTAAAAAAATATATTGATTTAAATACCACAATGCGCCAGCAATCTCAAAATGAATTTGATAAGAATTTTTATAAATTAATGATTAATAGCGTTTTTGGGAAGCTGATGGAAAATGTACGTAAACATAAGGATATCCGTTTAGTAACGAAATGGGAGGGTCGCTATGGTGCTCGTGCTTACATAGCAAAACCAAATTTTCATAGTTGTACAATATTTGATAATGATATGCTTATCATTCAAATGAATAAGCTAGAACTATATTTCAATAAACCTATATGTGCAGGATTCAGTGTTTTAGACGTTTCAAAAACTTTTTTATACAATTTCCATTACGGTTATACGCTACCCAAGTTTGATCATAATGCTAAGCTCTTGTACATGGATACGGATAGTCTCATATACGCCTTTTCAGTTCCCGATATCTATGAATGCATTAAAGAGGACATTGATAAATTCGATACATCTGATTATAGCCCCAACAATATCTTTGGAATTCCATTAGTAAATAAAAAAGTCCCTGGCTTAATGAAAGATGAAAATCATGGCGCGATTATGTTGGAATTTGTAGGACTTCGGCAAAATATATGCTTACATGGTTGATGAAAAGTTGTAAAAATCAAAGGGTTCTACCGCGCAAGCGTCAAACAGATTACGATAAATGATTATAAACATGTTTTGTTTGATGGTGACGTAATAAGGCGTTATCAGCATCTGATAAGATCAAAGAAACATGATGTGTTTACAATCAAACAGAATAAAGTAGTACTTAATCCTTGTGATGATAAACGATTAGTAAATTTCAATTTCACTGATACTAGACCTTGGGGATTTAACTTTACATAGCATTTTATTCGTCTTCTGTTTCAGAAAACAATTGTATCATTATGAACAGTCTAGAAAACAACTTGCAGGAAGAGCTATGGTACAGTAGTGATAAAATCTATAGAAAATACCTGAAGCGTTCTTTGTTGGGGAAGTCCTCCCCCGAAACCTATTTATTTGTACTGAATATATTGCAATATATTGTTATTCCTGATGAGTGTTTTTACTGGTGTGCTATAAACTCAAAGTGTGCAAATGAAATTATTAAGACATTATTTGATAAAAAAATTAAATTAGACGATACCATTAAAAGTTTTATGAAATTGTGTACCGATAAAGGCTACAATTCATTAACTTTTGATAAAGTAGATAGGATCTTAGATGATATGAGTGTACTTGGTGACATACCGCTTAAAATGTATCTATATGATTTATTAAGGGTTCATGATTCAACAAATGTTAAATCTACGTTAGAAAATATTGCTTACAAGGACACTGTATTTATTATAACTGAATGTATTGAGAAATCGGCATATTATGCTAACTACAAGTGCCTCGATATTTTGATTGAAATATTATTAGAACAAAATATCAACTATGAGTTTCAACCGTGGGAAAACGATGAGCACCACAAAATTTATTACTGGATACTAGACAACATCAATAAAGGTGAAACAAATTCAAATTCCTGCTTGGGATGGAGGTGTGGGCCAGATTCGGGTATATGGCCATCCAGTAATTTAAGTGATTATAGAAGTACTTTAGGTTCACTTTATAAGATAATGAAATTTTAAAATAAATGTAATATTTAAAAATAAAATACTATTATTTTTTGTGTGTTTTATTTCATCTAAGAGCTACATCCTTTTCTACAAACTATATAACTAATATAAGTAATTTGTTTCAAAAGTACAGGTTAAATGTTATAAAACAATATCATCCTTATTGATCCATGATCTTTCATCCAATCCCCACCACTTTACGAATAACTTATTATTCTTGGAGCGAAGCACTTTTCTACTAGATATACATCGGGATACTTTGTTTATTGTAATTCATGTTCATAAAACCCTCCCAGTACAGGCTTTCACTTCATGTCTTCCAGCATGTACGTATTGGGGTTAGTAATGCGAACTTTCACAATCTTAAATAGTTCACTAGACCAATTGGGTGTATCCTTTGGCGAAAATATTTTTAAATTTACTGATTCGTACTATGTCACCCACAGAATATCGATTCCTATCGAATATTTTTATGTTAGTGTAAGCCTCTAGCTTTGTATGATTACCAACATCTTTGGGCTTCATTCCGATAGTTCTATGCTTACGATTGTTATAATACATGGTTATGGTATCAATTGTATCAATCCATTTGTATTTGCCTTGTAGGCTGAATGACTTATATAGAGCACCCTTAATGGTTCTGATAACACGTTCCGCAATTGCAGCCTTCTTTGTGCTATAGGTAGAGTAATGATTGACTCCATAACGATGCATTAGTTTAGTAAAATGCTCATTGTAGAATTCTTTTCCTGCATCTGTCTGCAAATTGGTAGGTTTCCGTCCTTTTTTGAAGATTGTTTGCATGGCCTTGGTAACTTCTTGACCTGTTTTCGTTTTTAATCCTTTAGTCCATAAGTATTTCGAAAAACAGTCGATAACCACTAATATATACTTATAACCCTTATTTTGTTTGACATATGTGTTAAATTCAGATAAATCTGCTTGCCAAACATCATCAAAACCTCTAATTATTGTTCGCCTTCGTTTAAAATTTTTTCGTGCAGGTTTGTGCAATTCGTTGACGAGTTGTAATTTGGACATGGTGCTGATTTATCAACAATTTCTTTAAGTTGATGTAGTTTTTCCTCCAGCGCTAGATGAGCGTTGGCGTTTCCTTTGAGAGTTTTCTGAACTGCTCGTAAACAGAAATTAAGGTATCCTTTACTTATAGCATCACCATCTTCTTCAGGGTCAGCCAACTGTGTCAAACGATTTCCATCCAAATCGAACCTTATTGATAAATAGTATTGCTTAGTGATGGCATCTTGAGGATCAATGGGATCGGCCACATTGCTGAGTCTCTTATTCTCAATATCAAATTGATTAGCATCAATCAGTTTAAACTGAGGGGTTAGTTTCTTTAATTGATACTGGACATATGAACGTCCAAATTTGTCAAGGGGCATTTTAGTTGTGACATGTCGACATCAATGCATTCTCATTTATATTGTTTAAAAAGCGGTTGTTCGGTTTTTCAATGTATCCATCTTCATATAGTTCTTCTGCAATTGATATTATGTCATTTATAACACCTGTGTTTTCCGCTAATTTTTCTGCCCACAATACCTCCAGATCACGAATTAGTTCATGTATATCATTCCAATATTTATATTCAATGGGTCTGTTTGTTAATTCCTTAAAAAACATAGCTCCACCTCCCTTGGTCGTGGGTGATGATGATGATGATAGCAGGGGTTGGTTATTTGTGTATACTTTCTGCTGCGGCTTCCTCGAATCTGTGCACTTACGTCATAATCTCGCCTTACTACATTCGTAGCCTCTAAAATAGTAATATTTTTTCTGTTGACTTTACTAGACTTAAATCGGGTTCATTCATAATAAGCAGATCGTATAATCCTGGAGTCCCTTTATACGTGACACCTTTAATAATTATATCGTCTCCTTTAATTGTGATGGGCGTATTACCAATTGTCCATTTGTCAGTTTTAGTATCATAGTGGACTCCATACGTATGATCAATATCACCTTCAGCATTCTTCAACATATATACGCGGCAATTCATTGTACTGCTCGAGAAATTCTTCTGAGATGGGTTCATTATGGGAATCATCTGCGATACTAGACAGTTCTTCTTCTTCCTCCCCAGTATTAATCTCTCCCACGACGGATGTATCTAAGCAAGATGGAAGACTTGGGGGAGGATTTCTTTGAAAAAACGGAAGCTGAGCTAGTGGACTAGTAGCACCCTTACTTGAATCACCTAATGGAGTGAGGCCTGGGGTCCGTTGAACTTGAGCTAGCGGACTAGTGGGGATAGAAGCGTGCTTCCTTGGAAATATGAATACGGGTGGATTTTTGGGTTTAACGCCAATAGACTCCTTTTTAGGTGTTTTTGTATCGATTTTATTTACTATTTCAGTTAGAGGTTCTATTAAAGGCTTATAAGTACTTTCGAATGTTCTTTCATTATCAATGCGAGCAGTATTAATACTATTATACTTCTGCTGTATTATTTTACGAGCCTGAATAATTCATCAAATCTATTCCTATAGCGACCATTGTTAACTTCAGCATCCTTGTCTATGACCATGAAACCAAACGGATCTACCCAGCATTTTGAACACATGTCCCGAAATGATTTCATGCTTATGGTGGGACTTATATGATCCTCATACACATGTTTTAGGTTTAATTCATCTTGCTCAAATAATATAATTAGATTCGCATTGTCACGAATTAATTGCTTTGGAATTTTACTGTAAGTTTGACCCAAATAGAAACAGTCAATATCGTTATGTCTACCCATAGAAAAATATGCCCTTATGTTATTTTGCTTTTCACAAGCGATATCATCGAAGATAAAAATGGAGTTTGATTTTGCACAATTAGGCTCAATGACATCTTGATTATTACTGAAGGTAAGGTAACCTATATCCCTCATTGGAAGTAAGATTTCCTGTAAAAGTTTGTACTTGCTTTGATTCGATGACTTAGAGTATACGTATCCATGTTTAAATTTCAAGCCATTTTTCTCGGTAATCAGACTGATCATTGCGTTTGTTTTACCACAATTGGAGGGACCACATATAATACCACGTATACTACTAGGAAGTAAATCACCATGTTTTGAAGTAATAGACTTTTCATCAAAGTCATGATTTTGAATTGAGAGTTTTTGTTTTTGAGCAACTACTTTCATCGTTAGTGGATGAAATAAAACTAAACGCAAAATTACAACATTTTTATTTATATACTAGGCTATATTATAATAACTATAACTTTTTCACTTCCCCAGTGAGTGGGCTGTACTGCACAATAGCGTCATGGAGGATGAGACCATAGACAACAATTCCATTATCGAAAGGTGTTTCCATTTCCAATTTGATGTCTACTGTTGAGTTTTTTAAGGATTCATTTTGTTTAGAACAGTCCATTACAAATACTGGACATGATTTGAATTCGGAATAGTTGAATAATGCATCTTTATCATCTTCACCATAGTAATCACATCGAAATTTCAAAAAATTGCGATAGGCAGGTATATATTGGTTAGCACTGAAGTTCAAATGCATTGCTTCATATGGATAATACTCAGAATTCAGATGTACTTTAAGATTTCTGATGTTAATGTGATCAAAATTTCCGACCCTTGCTGACCTTGTATACCTTTTCCCTTGTTGGAATACAACAATTATCCAACGTGGTTTTTCCAGTTGCGTTGATGTTTTTATTGGCCATATGTCTGAGGTTGCCTGTTTTAAAGAAGGTAATTCATATAACTCCCATTGACGAAATGGAACAGTAATAATAGAATTTTTATTGATTCCATGAAACAAGTTAAGTTTCGCAGCATCACTAAGTGTTAAGTGCGGTACTTTCCATTGAATTTTATTTAAGGTTATTGCGGCATCAACTTCACCATAGCAACAGTTTGTATCGCTTCTAGATCGAATTAAAACCAACTCTTGGCGCATATTCACGATTACCTGACGATAATCCTCCTTTATTCCAAATATGTGGTTCAATGGTATGCATACTGTAAAATATTTTTCTCCATTTTGTTCATCGAATTCTACTTGTAATGGTTCTTCATTCTTTGATGACCATCCCAAATGACTTAGTGCTTTGCTTTTGCTTGCCGTATAAGAAATATATCCCTTAAGCGTAGGTGTTATTCCTGGATTTCTACAAACATCCGCTCTCTGACCACCTAACTCATAACGAATTTCTTCGAAAAGAAAGTTCGGGAAATTGTTGGTTAAGCTGCATGCTTTTCTTTCATCTTCTTTTTTGAGCTCAAGTTTACCTTCTATGTACAGAAAACTATCATAAGTAGCCGTAATTAGATCTTGACTTTGAATTAAGTTTCGTATTTCTTCGGAAGGTCCATATTTAGAAGATCCATATGGAAGATAAGTGTGAATATCTGATTTAATTATAGTATCATCAAAATGTACGTTTTGAAAGACGTTTAACGATTCTGCCATTGTGGTTGAGAACTTTTAAACCAATTGACGTTAAAAAGTATTTCTCTGCAGCTGTTAACCGCAATGAAGGTTGATGACTAATTAATGACTTACTGTAGGGATGATGCCTTTTATATGAGTTTTTGAAAGATGGAATTGGTCCTGGATTAATTCTCAGACCCATGTTCTTTTAGTTTTAAGCGTACAGTGAATGGTTCACTTTCACCAAAGTCTATTAATTCACCCTTTTGATTAGTCAAATTAATTGTTATATTACTAATAATGTCAGTGTTTACTTCTAAATATTGAGTATTGCTTGGAGTTTTATCTAGACGATAACCTGGAGGAACTGAAACATCAATCTCATATAATACTTTAGCAGGTTTCCCGTTTCGATAAGATCCCTTTATAATGTTGCACTCTACGTGTAGATTAGTGTGTTTAAGTATTTGGATGTCTAACGCAGATGTATGTAAAATATTTGGTTCTAATATTTTAGACTCAAACCCTAGCATGCGTCCAATACAATTTTCTTTAGTAAAATCAATCTCAAATGAACTGTTTATTTCACATTTAAGTGTATTGTTGTTTGCTCTAATGATAAACTTTTCTGTGGGTATTTTAGATTTTAGATAATCGTTAATTTCATCTAACTCATATGCACCGTGTGGAATATTAATCACTTGCAAATGAGATGGATTTGTTCTAAAATAAAATCTATCGTTGCCTGTATAAGTGTTTCTAATGATGTTGCAGCCGTAAAGTCCAACCAATCCAATAACGTATTTCTTCCCCAAATCTAGTTCTATCGGTGGATAGAAGTTGTAGTTAGCTGTGTTACCAACACCTTCTAAACTGAATGTTATTGACATAACTGAGAAAATTTGATGTTGTGCTGAATATTTATATAAAAATTGTAGGCATAGGTGCCCGCAAATAATTGTATTAAACTCTTGATCTTGGTTGTAATTATAATATATTTTACACCCCCGAAAGTAGTTAATCACTTCGTTTGGTGGTCGAATATTACCGAAACTATCGTAATACCATACCTTTTTACCACGCTTTTTGTAGCAAACCCAATGGGTACCTGGTCCTCTTTGGCTATCTAAGTTAATAATTCCAAATTCATTTTTGCGTGGCAATTTAGGCATGCTATCTTTCATAAAAATATCCCTAAAGTACGGTACGTGTTTGGAGTATTTCTTTAAATCGGTATGCGTTAACGGTCTTTCGGGTAATCTATTCAGTTTTTTGGAAACGGTTTTAAGTATAATGCACCACCACCGGATTTGTTTGGTTTTAGATATAGTGCACCGCCTTTCTTATTCATGGAGCCTATTGCGACCGATTCCATCATGCGATTATGGCGTGATGTCTCTTCCTGGAATTTTTTAGCATTTTTAGCATCATTGACTGCTTTAGCAATTCCTGATGCACCGCCAGCTAAAGCACCGATTGCTGATAATCCTGCGAATAACGGAATAAGAAATGGTAAAAACCCTCCTTGTTTAGGTAGGGAATTACTCTAGGAACTTTAATGTTTTCTTTCCTCCTAAATTTTACCGCACGTTTTGCCGTTGAAAGCGCTGACTTTATTGTGTCTGTGAAATTTCCGTTAGTTTTAACTTTTTAGCTATTGTTTTTCGTAAATGCAATAAATTTCCACCATTGCATTTCGTCTTCAGATTATATCGACGTTTACACCCCATTCCCAATTTTCTCTTTGCTTTCATGATGGTACTGACTGCTAAAGCTGCAGTTCGTTCACCTAACGTTGCGTCTAATGATTTAAAGCGCTCCCAAGGTTTTTTTTGCAAAATTTTATCTGCTTTATGTCTACTTTCTAAATCTCGGTAATCTCTGTAACTGATATCATGAAGTTTGCACTGAGCATCTAATTGATTAATACCGGGGTCACCGCCTGCGAGTCGTTTTTCTAACTTTGTACCAGGACCGCAATACTGGTTGTCATGTTGCGTTGACGCACCCTGTATGTAGGATGTTATAATGACGTGTATTATGTGTTTGGAGTGCGAGTGTATTGAGTTTGAACGAAAAAAAAAAAAAATTTTTTTGTGTATGCATAATGTATGTGGGTGTATGATACGCCACTGGAAATGTAGGAGAAATATAATTCAGTATGTAGATACGTGTATTTGAATGTTATAGAGATTTTAGTGTTGGAATAATTAGATTCTGATGAATGTAAATGTGAAGAGAAATTTGTCGATGGGACGATAATGTATTGCTACTGTTTTGCTGCTGTAAGAAATGGAATGTTTGAAGATAGATGAGTAATCTTGGTCAGAAAATGTGAAGAATAAGTGTAGAATGTTTTAGAAAATATGTAGAGAAAGATTGGGTATGTTTAAGTGTTAATTTCAGAAAGTTTTCGTAATGTGCAATTGTTTTGAGAATACGTGTATGTATATGGAATTTGAGACCTTAGACGGTACTTATTTTTGCAAATGTTGCGGAAGGAGATCGAGCGCAGGTTGGAGATAAATGTTAAAAGTTGCGTAATGGTCCAGAGTGGCTACTGAATGAATGTAATGACGAAAAATGATTTCTTCATGAAGTAATTGTAAAATTTGTAAGTGAAAACAAATATGGCGATGTATTGTAGTTATGAGCGTGGTTGTATAGATGGTAGTAGCTATCAGAACTATGAAATTTTGAGTGAATACTATTGGAGAATATAACGCGGAAGGAAGACATGTTTAAAGATGGATGACTGAAGGTATAAATAGGAAAGTCAGGGGATTGACGGGGGGGGGGTTAGCTTTTGGCTTTTGGTGAGAGACGCGCGCGCGAGGTAGTGTGGTTTAGAATGGGTTAAGTTGGAGTTATGTTTGTGAATAATAGTGAGGCAGTAATTGTTTAAACAACTGCGTAACCCGAACCGGGGATGAATCGTAAAAGACATTCATAAACAAAACAATAAAATAAAGTTTGAAGATAAAAATTAGTCTGTGTTTTTCTTCAAGAAAATAATAAGTGCGTAAGCAGATTTGAATAAAGATAACAGTTGTAACGTTAGTAGCGTCAAGGTTAGCGCGTGTTCTTGTACCGATATTCAGTTAAAAGTATTTATGGGACCACCTTTTAAGTGAACGAAGTGTTCGTTGTATATTAAGCCAATGTTTAAGTAACGTTATATGACATTGAAAGTTTATTTGTATAAGGGACTAAATTGGTGTAAAGGTTGCTAGAAATTTTAGGAGGCAACCAAACGTATACAGACTATTACGTGTTATTGGACTATTTGTGAGTACAGAAGGGAATAAGTGTTTGTGAAATTGTGAAGCACTGGTTATGTGGCTTCATGCAATTTACGGATTACAAATGGACTACAAATAATTGATTTACGGAAGAAAGAAGAAAGAAATCCAAGGATTAATGGACAATTTTAAGTAAGAAATTAGATTTAAGAATTTTCAGAACTCATTTAAGCCCGATTATCTTTTTGTTTAGTTTATTTGCGTATTGTTTAAATTATTAAGTAGTTTTGAAAGGAAGAGATAATCGTTCTTGAGTCTTATTGTATGGTTTGTTTTAGTAGTAAGAATGCAAAGTGGTATTTGGTGGTTTAACTTTCAACCACGCTGATGTAATTTATGTAGATATTTGTGTTTTTGTTTTATTTTGTGCAGGACAATATATATTTACCGTTGATTGTTATTCTGTTGTTTATTTAGCCAGGTATGAAACACAGTTGTAACATTTACTTAATTGGTGATCTAGTTTTGACAATTTTAAAAGTAAGCTTTGCATATTTTAATTTTCAGATTTATGAGCGCCCGGAAAGGTTTTATTAGCCAGGTCGATTGCAAAATTTTTCATGTTAGTTTATTTAACGCAGTACAATTAAAGACCAGAGTTTTGAGAAATTATACAGGTACGGATGTCTATTACGATTCAGAGAGATTATTTTGAAGTAACATTTATTAACAAGACATTGATCTTCTTTTATTTAGAATTTCAAATTAATTACCGAATATTGGATGAAGAAATATTTTATTCAGTAATAAGTAGAAATTTAACGTAATTTAATATATATTAAAAATTATATATATATATATATACGAGGGATACGCAGAAAATATTCAGTTACCGTATTATAATTTTTGTTTTGGATATTTTAGTTTACGAGTGTATTCAAAAGTTTTTAATAACCTGGGTAGTGCTAAATTTATTTGAGTTTGAGTTGAATTGTTTGGGACAGTGTTTGTTTTAGAACCTTCGTTGAGGTTTACAGTAAGCACAACCCTACTTTCCACAATCAAGTAGGGTTAATTAACATCCCTTAAGACAATTATTTTAGCAAAGTTTCGATTGTGGTGGCGCCTAGAGACATATTTTCCCGGACTGAGCTGTTTGAATGTAGGTGTAAGGTGTTTGAGCATATTAATCATTCATTTTACTTATTATTTCGACCACGCCCATCTCCCTGTTAGCTGGCTTGGTAACCCGCTTACATTAGTAAGCATGCACGACGCCTAGTGCGGTTTGGACGTGTAACATGGTAACCAGGTAAATGAAATTCAAACGGAAGTTTATTGATTAGACCATTCACTAAACCACCACCACCACCTACACTCTTTCGCTTCTTAACTAGCATTGTTTACCTGGATGGATAGAACGGGGTATTTATACCTAAATTGAGAAAAACAAATCATAGTTATTACTTTATTCAGTAAATGCTATACATTAGATAAGCAGGACGATAATACAAAATTTCCATTAAACATACAATGTTATGTGAATTAATATTATACTTAGCATTTATAACATCATCAATATCTTTATAAACGTCATCATCACCACCACGGAATCCTTTCTCACGAAAACGACGGTAGTCAACAACTTGTTGTATGAACTTTTTATAAAATCACACCAGATTGTAAGATTCAAGAAATTCCAATCTATAGCTTATTATATCCTTTAAATTGAATAGTTCTTCTATACTATGTGAGTTGAATATGCAAGAACAGCAGTTGTAGTTTTCTATCACTTATGATATGAGAAAATTTAAGGTAGCTGTTCATAGGCATCTATTGGCAATTCATTATCCCTCTATCCATCCTCCTAAGTGTTCCTGAGTGCTTTACACGATAGTATTACCTGTTCAGGTCCACAATCATAAAAAAAAAAAAATAACAGTTTTCAAAATTCTGTCATATCCGTTAATTAATTCCCAATTGTAATAAACACCAAGATTGCTAGATAGAGATTCATAATGTTGATCATAGATTATGTCTTCTTCTTCGTTTACATTTGACCAGTCAATTTTATTTTCAATTTCTTGGGATCGGAAAAATTGTAATTCTACATATGAATGCCATCTTAGAAGCTCATTCCATTCCTTCATATCCAACACTACATTATTGCTTTGATCACAGTTAGCACACCCAATACGCACTACTGGTGCAAGCTTGAGGTGCGTACTGTATCCAATTTCCATATGTTTTGCATGGTGAGTATCGTTTGATAGTTTATAATAAATACAATCGATTAAGTATTCATTAGCTGCTTGTTTATACACCTCAGATAAATCATATGGCTGTTTGTCAGTGTTAGAAGAATTTTTATTACCACCATCACTATTTTGACAGCACCAACAACACAAGGTAAAATTGTTATTGCAACTTTGTGGGGTATCCATATATAACGGTGAACTTCTGAGTTTGGATCGTTCCAGAAATGATGTTATTGCTGTCTGCATTATAACGACTGTACTTGCTTGCAATTGCACTAGGACTAAACGCTGTTTAAGAAATGATTTTAGTTAAATCATGCGGGTGGGGTTGTGGTACTACTATTAAAAACTAAATGTTATGTTTGTTGTTTTCCCGACTGCACCCAAACTACTCATGAAGACATCCCTCGTGTTTAGC
Source organism: Vesta saturnalis (assembly GCA_036346205.1). NCBI lineage: Eukaryota > Metazoa > Arthropoda > Insecta > Coleoptera > Lampyridae > Vesta > Vesta saturnalis. The sequence continues at coordinate 902,006 of JARFJB010001908.1, read as the reverse complement.
TGCGTTTTAAATCCTTCCATTCGATTTTCTTCTTTCAAATACTCATAAAAGCGTTGAGGTAATATACATTTAAAATCATCCGTTTCCATCACTATACGTTCACCATACTTAGTATTTATTACTCCCACATTAATCACTTTATACCTTTTTGATATCTCGAGGTCACATGCACTTTTAAAAAAATTGCAGTGGGTGCTTTGGTTTAACCCTGCTAATTCCATGTTTAACAATTACAAGTTGCTAACTGACTGATCTCAACACACCTCGCTGTGGTTTATATCACAAAAATGTGTCCTTGACTTAAGTACCTATGACAACTTGTTAAATACACACACCTACTTTTAGTTTAGTAAATTATTTCACCTTGGCCCAATTTAATAAGCACCACTTTTTTAGCATAGACAACGCATTATTCTTGTTTCCATGAATTGATTCTATTTTTATACTTCTAAGAAATGTCATACGATACCCCTACAGGTCAATAACCTTTGACCGCACTATTTTTAGACTTCTAAGAATTGTAATATGATGACATTGCAATTTCTATTTTTAGACTTCTAAGAAATATGACACCACCGTAGGTCAGTAACCTTTGACCGCACTATTTTTAGACTTCTAAGAATTGTAATATGACGACATTGCAATTTCTATTTTTAGGTTCTGACCTTGAAAAATTTACTGCCAAAAATGAGGATGGTGACATTGAAATTTTTAGCTCCTAAAATTTAAATTTCCCGCCAAAAGTTTGACCTTGAAGAAATCCAAAAGCTTACATTTCTCACCACCAGAGGGCGAGTGACCTTGAACTGATCCAGAACCGGCCCTTAATCACTACTCACTTCCATATTTAACTCTTTTGATGTTGTTACAAACTGATGTAGCATCCTCAGTAGGTCTGCCTCATTGCCGGCTATCAAGACAGCGTCGTCAGCGTAGCATACTATTTACTACTACTACTATTTACTCTATTTACTATTTACTCTGAAACCCATTTGTTCTTCGTTGATTATAACATATTCATTGACCTTATTGAGTATTAAAAATTATTATTAATTTTATTAAATACATAAATAAAAAGTTTACCTCGAGTAGGATTTGAACCTACGACCTGTACTTTGCTACGAGGTAAACTTTTTTATGTTATATTATAAATTAATTATATTTAACTTTGAACTTATTCGTTCATAACAAAAACTTATAATAATTTATTGAGTATTATTTTTATTATTAATTTTAATACCGAACTTAGGAGTGTTATACCTCTATAGTTTTTGGGTTATGTTTATTACCTTTTTTATGGAGAGGGATTGTGGTACGAGTCTTCATTTCTTTAGGTATTCTTTGTTTTTTGAATATAATTTCTGTAAGCGTTAGTATTTCTGCCGTTAGCGTTTCACCTTCGTATTTGCTATTCCATCCATACCTCGTAGTCCTTTTATTGCTTTTATAGTTTCGCCTTTTTCCACTGTTATTAGATTTTCTTCATTTTCTCTTGGGACTAGTGTGGTTTTACTATTGGAGTTGAATGGTTTAGTAAAGTGTTGGATCCACTGTTCTACTATGATCCTATTTGTTATGTAATTCTCGTTAATTTCACCCTTTCTATGTCTTACCATCTTCCATATTTTTGTTTATGCTCCTATTATTTTGGGCGTACAGATTTGTTTCTTATGATAGTCTAGGGTTGATGCTCATCCTTGCGTGTTTTGCCAGGTTATTTTGTATCTCTCATAGTGTTCGAAGAAAGTGTTGTTGATTCGCATGTTATTTTGGCAACAAAAGTCGACTAGTAAGTCGCCATTGTCGTTTACCGTTTCTTCATTGAAACGTTGTTTTACTCCTTCTCGTTTCTTCATTGAAACGTTGTTTTACTCCTTCTATAATGTGGTTCCCTACTCGAGCATTTAGGTCGCCAATTATTATTATGTAATCGTCTTTTGGTATATTGTCTATTTCGATTTGTATCATTTCGTAGAATTCCTCCCTTATATTTCTGGTTTTGAATATATCAGGAGCGTATACGCTAATCATGTTTATTTTATTTCTGTCAAGATTTAATCTCACCTTTACTATTCATTCGTTTGTATACACTATTGCTTCGATATAATTTTGAAGTCTCTTGTGTATTAGTATTTCTACCCGTTCTTTGGCTCGGCCCTCCTTATTTTTTTCTATATGCCAATATATAGTCTCCTTATTGGCGGGTTCCTTTTCCTTTCCGTTTTGTTTCGTCTGTGCACAGATGTCGAAGTGTTTATCCGATATTTCTTGTATACTTCCTTGTCTCGGTTGTTCCAGGACATGATGTTTCATGTGACCATTCTGAGTATCTTTGTTTTCTTACATCGTTTAGTCCTAGTCTATTGCTTGGTCGTTTTCCGTCTTGTCCGTCCATTTCCGAGGCTATCGTTAGTACTTTGAGTTCCTTTGTTCCATCTCCAGGTAGGGAGCCAACCTGGCTTGAAGATTGCTCTCCTCATTTATCCGGGCTTGAGACCGATAATGGAGGTTAATGTGCTACTCAATCCACCAATCACCCCCCCCCCCCTGGCGGAGTTGCATTGTCAATATACAAAAAAAAGAAAAAAAGGAAAAAAAAGGAAAAAAAAAGAAAGAAAAAGAAAAAAAAAGTAAATTGGTTATTTGGAGATATAACCAATCAAATCATTAGAATATAACATGAAAAGGAGTGGTCCTAATATTGATCCTTGTGGGTTCACAATAGATCGTTTGGAATAAAAAGCTTTAATAATGTTATTATCAAGATCTGTTACACAGACTCTTAAAAGTTCGGTCCTCTAAGATTTTATGTTTCGCACGGTAAATCCGTACCGCTCAAGCTTTCACAAAAGCACTTTGTGATTCAGAAATAAATACCAATGGCATAGTTATGATTTTCAATTTGATCCAAAATATTGTATATGGAGTGAAATATTGCCTTTTGAGTAGATGACTTAGACATAACCTGTAGTTACGTGTGTTATTGATGCTACCCTTTTTATGTAATGAAACATTTTCTGAATTACCTTTTAGCGTTTTTGGATATTCTGCAAGTAAAAGTTATTTATTATATTTGCGAGTGGTTCATCTATATAATAACATCCTGCTAGTTTTATTACCTTTGTTGGTATTTCATCTAAACCTGACGATTATGTGTTACAAAGTTGAGATATAATGTTGCTTATTTCATTAGGTGTCGTTGGGAAAAGGTACATTGTATAATCATTAATTTTAGTCTTACAAAGGATGTGTTGATTATGCTCAGTATGGTTTGTAGTCTGATATGTATCTGAAAATTTATTTGCAAAAGCACGTACTATTAACTTAGGGTCTGTAATTACCGCGTTATTTATGTTCAAATTTATTGTTCTTGCATGATTCACCTGTATCTGATTTAAGTAATTTCCAAGCAGCCTTTGATTTGTTTTTTGAGTTACAAATTTTACTTTTGTTAAGGCAAATGTTATATTGATTTCTTTGTACATTTTCTTTTCAAGAATACATTTTTGTTTATTTTCAATTTTCTATTTTAGCAGTTATCCTCGTACTAGTGTTGAGTAGCTTCCCTTACTTTAACTTTTTTCTATCGGAACACTCTCGTTTCAACCCTTGTTCTTTTCAGGTCACAAAACTGAGTACCTATTCCTTTCCTTTACTCTTCAGGACTATGCATCACACTGTGGCATCCATAAACACTTGACACTAACCGTCAATCTTCAACTGCACTGTACTTCAGAAGCTGTAGTAGGGCGTGCCTAGAGAACGTCGTACACGTACTGTATTCTCAACCAACCACAGAGGAATAACCTCCATAAAAATCCCCAATCAAGTCGTTTGAAATTTTGTACCAGTGGATTGCAAATCTGACATCCCAGGTCTATATCGTTGAAATGCCTGTCAACACTTAACACAATTTTATCTTAGCAAATTAATGATGACAACTATCGCTGCATTACTTCCACTCGTTGGCAGCCGACCTTTACCTCTAGAGTTACCCAAGGTGGATCAACCAGATATCCAGTACGAGAAAATAGCACTATACCATGCATATTGTTATTAAACCTGTTGAAACTATGCTTTAAGTAACAACAGTCAATTTGTTGTTCAAAGACCATAGATGATGTTGTAACACCAATTAATAATATTAGTAAGATAAGGAATGGTTTATTAATAAAAATTAAAAATAGAAATCAGTCTGAAAAATTACTTAAACAAAAAACCTTCAATGGTTTTAATGTGGAGGTAACTTCTCATAGAATACTAAATTACAGCAAAAGCAGTAAAAGTATGGATTTAACATATGTGACGGAAAATGAAATAGAAGAGAATTTTGAATCACAAGCTCTCATTAATGTAAAGTTTATATCTATCAAGAAGGGAGAGCAGTTGGTAAAAACGTCGTCAATTTGATTATCTTTTAATAAAGCTAAATTACCTGGCACCAAATCACCATACCATTATAGCTTGTCTGTAGCTCCCTATTATCCAAACCCAAAGCGTTGCTTCCAATATCAAAGGTTTGGCCGTACATTTTTAACATGCTCTAGAGACAAAATTTGAGCGTGCGGGTTACTAGTACATGATTGTAGAGATACATACGAAGATCCTCCGAAATGTGTTAATTGTGCTAATTCACTCATGTCAAGATCAAGAAACTGCTAAGCGTTTAAAAACAAAGTAGCGATTCAAAAAATAAAAGTAGACAAGAAACTTACCTACCTGCAAGCAAAAGGAGAAGTACAAATTCTTTTACATGAACAGAAGGCATCTCATGCAGCAATAACTTCAAGCAACGAGACAGAACTAATAAAAGTAATGTAAGATCTATCGTTAGAACATAAGTAAATATGCAATGAGACCTGTCACATACGAAATAGAATTAAAACGTATCATAATGAAGAGAGCTGCTATTGATGAGACAAAAAAATGTAGCGTGTGTCTGTATATTGGCTAAGTTTTTCAAGGTTAAGATTTATTGGTATCATATTACAATTCATACCAACCAATCTTCAAGGTTAAATTTTATTGACAAGGTATTGAGAAGGTATAATATTACAGTTCTTATGTTAGACTCTTAAAGTTCTTAGGAATAGCAAAATAAAATATACATATTATGGTAACATTTTTGTAATACCTTACTGGAGCATATCTATTTATTAGTTTTTTCGTATTCAATCGTTTAATGTGGTCCACAAGATATCATCATCATCTTCCCAATAGGTCATCGCTTCATTAGTATAGCCATACATTCAGCTTACTTAGAGACGTTGTCTGTAACTTATTACAAACCTAAGTAAAACTGAGGTGTTGTCATGCATGTTTCAAGGTCATCTTTGTGTCACACCCCTAGAGCCCTGAAGTGGTCTAAACAGGTAGCCGTAAAACAGGTAGCTGTTTTAAAAACAGGTAGCTTTCAAACAGGTAGCCGTTTCTAAACAGGTAGCCGTTTCCCAAAACAGATAGCTGTTTGCAACCGTTTCCTCGAAGGTTAAATGAGAGATCCATTGTTCAGGTGAAATAGATTCAACATCTCAATTCTGAGAAATCAGGAACAAAGTGGCCCATTGTTCTAGCCAACGGTTCAAAGTCTATGCTAACAATTTAGTGATGAATGAACAAAGACGATCCATTGTTCAGTTATAATTTCAAAAATAGATTGTTATCAAATACATCTCAATTTAGGAAATCAAGAACTAAGACGATGCATTGTTCTCAACGCTTCAAAGTCTATGCTTATAATTTTCAAGGTCACATCTGATAACAAAGGTGATTCATTGTTTTGGCAAAAGCCTCTGATGCAAACTATTTCGTTATAACCCAGCCTATCCATCTAGGTCAACAAGTCAACTTTTAACATTCCTTGAGGTAAAATTTAGGAAATAGCAAATAAGAGTTCCTATTACTGAATTCTAGTAATATAATCAGTTCGTGGAAACAAGAGGGTTGTTGTCTGCTGAATATCAAGGTTCCTGTATTGGCTAAACGTTATGCTTACAGTATCTGGTGGTTGGAAATTCTCAAGGTCTCCAAGAAATTTTCAAGGCCATATGTCCTACAGACCGATCTTACCCGACATCATTCGATCGAAATGTAGAAACCTGCAGAATCAATTCTAAACGAGTCATGGAAACAAGAAGAATGATAGCTAATATCATGGTTATTAACTAAATTGTAATAAAAGCGTGGGCTCACAATAGTCATCCAGGATGTTTCCAAATATAGATAACCGTTTCAAAACCGACGGTTGTTTCTCAACACAGGCTAAACTGAACTAGCTCAAACCTAAACATCTGGTCATGAGGGGTTAGAAATCCCAATTCGTGGAAGGTTCCACAATCTGAAAGTAGTTTTATATTATAGAAAAAGCTAATCACCTACTTTGGGGTAGTACTGATAGGTAGTAGTTTCTATAAATCTACTTTTGAGGTAAAGGGTAGCCCAATAGGCTTATCATCTAGGGGTGCATTGACCCGAGAAAATAATGAATTTTGGGATTTATTTCAAGGTCAAGTGAGTTTTCGTTATGCAGAACGCGCTCCACGTCTCACTGACGTTTGAAGCATGCTGGGGATTTAAATTGAGTCACTCACCCTCTGGTGAAATCAAGCTTTGGAGCTCTTTCAAGGTTAAACTGTAAGGGGAGGTTTAAAATGTTGAGTTGGTCAAGGTCAAAGCTAAAAGTTGCAAGGTAATCATTCATATAAATCTAAAAGTTTTTGAGTGTTAGCAGTTTTGAAAGGATGCATGTTATAATAAAAAGGCTCCGGGATTGCATTATTCAGTAAACTTTTATTGCTAGAAATGGTGAAAGTAATAAGAATGATAAGAAGAGAAAAGAATTATTAAGTATTGACGAGGAAGAAAAGACTGAGGTGTTAATCATGAAATAAAAAATTGAGGGTAGATTTAGAGCTGTATGAGGTAAAAAGAAATGATGCAACTTCGAGTGAATGTATGAAAAAGGTGCATTATAATTTGAATGAGAGATGTATAAATAAGTAATTACGGTAGTAATGATAGTTATATAAATATATGGTTTTAATCGCTTAATAAATCACAACTCGATAATCCTACCCAAAATTCTGAATTTTCGTATATAATAAGTAAGAGCGCCAATGATAGTAGTAAAATTTGTAAAACAAAAATGTGATAAAAAAAATGTGTTTTATGATATATGTAAATATATGGTTTTAATCGCTTAATAAATCACAACTCGATAATCCTTTACCCAAAAATTCCGAATTTTCATATATAGGTCCAATAAATTAGAGCGCCAATGATAGCAGTGTCAAAATTTGTTAAAACAATAAATGTCATAAAAATTTGTTTAACTAATAAAATTGATATGTAAGTGAACGTCGTTAAGGCTTAATAAATCGCAAACAATGTCCTTATGTATGAATTATATATATATATATATATATATATATATACAATAAGTAAGAGCGCCAAAGATAGTAGTTTCCAAAATTTGTAAAACAAAAATGTGATAAAAAAAATTTTGTTTTATCACGTAACTGAACGTTGTTAATTTTGCAACCTTTTCCGAATTAATTTTTCTCATATCACACACTTTATTTTTTTAATTAAATGAACACTGAAGTTTATCATGATTTATTAAATTATTCAAATTATGTAGGAAGAAATGACCCATAAAACTTATATTACAAAGAAAGAAAGAAAAGGTCAATAACATTATCCTGTTATATGAAATGTATGTCAGCATTTCTGTATGTGTCTATTTTAAAATAAATAAATACACTCTTTTAATATCAGATTAATTTTTAACTCAAAATTTTGAATTTTTTGTATATATGTTGAATAAATAACAGCGCAAGGGATAGCATTAAAATAAATTTAGAATATAAAAATTTCAAAACAGTCTTGTGAAAATAGTACATAAAGGTTGAAACTCGTACATTTATATTTATTTATTTATAAATCAGTAGTCCTTACCCAAAAATTCCAATTTTTCGGCATGTAGACTAAACACGTAAGAGCGCAAAGATAGCACTCAAAAAATTCTCAAAACTAAAAGAATGTGAAAAAATTTTCAATTATTAATGATAAAGTTTGTAGTTTTATGTAAGAACGTTGTTAAGGCTTAATAAATCATAACTCAATGTCCTTTACCCAAAAATTCTGAAATTTCGTATACAGGTTCAATAAATTAGAGCGCCAATGATAGCAGTTCCAAAATTTACAAAATGTGATAAAAAGATGAATTTTATCAATGTAAATTTATATGTAAGTTAAAGTTGTTAACTGCTTAATAAATCACAACTCCAATGTCCTTTACCCAAAAATTCTGAAATTTCGTATACAGATCCAATAAGTAAGAGCGCCAAAGATAGTAGTTTCCAAAAATTTGTAAAAACAAAAAATGTGATAAAAAAAATTTTGTTTTATCAATACGTAACTGAACGTTGTTAATTTTGCAATTCACCTTTTCTGAATTAATTTTCTTCTCATATGCCTACTCACACTTTATTTTTAATTAAAATGAACACTGTTAAAAATTGCTATCCAAAGAACAAAAGAGATGTAGTAACTTTATGAAGCACTGAAATAATGACGGTTGTTTAATTAAAAAATACGTAATATAATTTTATATATAATATAAAAATAAAAAATATTAAAAATTTAAGATGATCTGAAACAAAAAATCGGTTAAATTAAAAATTATAATTATGTATAGAAATACATATCATCAACCAATGATTTCCATTTCATCATCAGTGAATAGTATATATTTTATATTTCCGCATGTATATTCACCAACATTGTCCCAAAGAGGAGTTCCGCAACCATAAATAAAAGATATCATGCTAAAACGTAAATATTTAAAACTGAAACATAACAAAATTACTCACGTCCGGATAATTGTTTCGATGTGTTGTATAACTATTTTATCTGAAAAATGAAAAATTAAAACATAAGTTACATGTATCAACATATCCTCCATTCGGTTATAAGAAATAGCTATAATGAACACGTTAACTTTCAATAAAAAAAAAAAATTTGCATGAAATTTATTTTACCACTCATTACTTTAATTTTTTAAAAAAAAATCTTTTATGAAATAAATGATCAGGTAGGAATGAAAGTATTTGACAATTATCAATTCTATTATAATCACAGGTGAATAACATTACTATGTTATATAGTATGCAAAAATAGTGTGAAAAGATAGTAATGAGACAGCTTTGATTTGAAAAAAACTGTCAATTTTACGTTTCTGGTGTAAATACTTTATTTCATAAATAAAATCATTAGTTTTAGTATTTAGAAAATTTAACTGTTATATCTTTTACACCTGTTATTTGTTCGGTCTATCTACAATAAATTCCTAATTTTTCATTAATGATTAAACTGCTATGTAATTATCAATATAAAACTGTTACAAAAGAAGGTGAACAACATTATGAAATGTAGTAGTAAACAATAAATTATATGTTAATAAATATACTTTTTTATCATAATTATATGTTAATAAATATACTTTATCATAATAGCTTAATGGTTAAGTTAAAATCCTCAATTTTGCGTGTAGAGAAAATAAATAACAGCGCAAAGGATACCAGTTAAATAAATTGAATTTTAAATTACAATGATGTATTCAAACATTTACAACTCCATTTCAAATTGTAATGTAAACTGATGACATAGAAATAGAATGTTCCAAATGTTTTAGCAAATAACTGCGTTCATTATCCTACAATGATTATTAACGCTGCACCGAAATTACAAGTCTTTTTAAGTGTTGTTTTAAAAATTGAATTGGGCAATTTAAAGAGCATTTTGATACATTAAATGGATAAATTGCGCATATGTTTCTTCTTTACGTAAGTACAAAAGGTGTGTTTTAAGTGCTTTTGTTGTTTCAAAATGGAATTAATAATTTAAGTGTAATTTTTTTCATATTTCGAAAATTATTACATCAAATGATAGATTGTCACTTAAAACACAACTGCGCTGAAAAATTTTTTGCTCGGAATTAGGTGAAAATTTAAATTTTTACGAGCGCATTTTCTAGGACTTTAGTATACAAATAGTTTACAAATTAGTTACATTAAGGTATTATATCATATTTCATATTGGTGCCTAATTTATTGAGTAAAATGTATGTTTAATATTCCAATAGTAAAAGACGACCTTCAAGTTTTCCCAAATTTTTTTAGTTCTATCATTCAATTTATTGGATCTGTATACGAAATTTCAGAATTTTTGGGTAAAGGATTATCGAGTTGTGATTTATTAAGCAATTAACAACTTTCAATTTCATATTGCTTTAGTTGGTAAAACAAATTTTTTTTATCATTTTAATTTTTGAAACTGCTATTACGCTCTTACTTATTGGATCTGTATACGAAATTTCAGAATTTTTGGGTAAAGGATTATCGAGTTGTGATTTATTAAGCAATTAACAACTTTCAATTTCATATTGCTTTAGTTGGTAAAAATTTTTTTTTTATCACATTTAAATTTTGAAACTGCTATTATTGGCGCTTACTATTGGATCTGTATACGAAATTTCAGAATTTTTGGGTAAAGGATTATCGAGTTGTGATTTATTACAGTTAACAACTTTAACTTACATATAAATTTACATTGATAAAATTCATCTTTTTATCACATTTTGGTAAATTTTGAACTGCCATCATTGGCGCTCTAATTTATTGAACCTGTATACGAAATTTCAGAATTTTTGGGTAAAGGACATTGGAGATTTATTAAGCAGTTAACAACTTTAACTTACATATAAATTTACATTGATAAAATTCATCTTTTTTTTATCACATTTTGGTAAATTTTGGAACTGCCATCATTGGCGCTCTAATTTATTGAACCTGTATACGAAATTTCAGAATTTTTAAAGGACATTGAGTTTTGATTTATTAAGCGATTAAAACCATATATTTACATATCATTGGTAACATACATTTTTATCACATTTTTGTTTTACAAATTTTTGAAACTACTATCTTTGGCTCTTACTTATTGATATATAAATTCAGAATTTTTGGGCAAAGGACATTGGAGTTATGATTTATTAAGCCTTAACAACGTTCACTTACATATCAAAACTACAAACTTTATCATTAATAATTGAAATTTTTTTTTTTCACATTCTTTTAGTTTTGAGAATTTTTAGTGCTATCTACGCTCATGCTTGTTTAGTCTACATGAAATATAACAAAAATTCAAAATTTTTGAGTTAAAATTAATCTGATATTATAAAAAGCGTGTATTTATTTATTTTAAAATAGACACACAGAAATGCTGACATACATTTCATATAACAGGATAATGTTATTGACCTTTTCTTTCTTTCTTTGTAATATAAGTTTTATGGGTCATTTCTTCCTACATAATTTGATAATTTAATAAATCATGATAAGAAACTCGTTTAATATATATATATCATATAAATTCAATTAAAACCATATGGAAACTTATTTTAAAGCGCTAGTTGAAGTTCAAAGTTTTTCCACATTTTTGGAATTTGAAACTCCTATTTTTGCGCTGTTACATGTTTATTTACATACCAAAATTAAAAATTTTTGGGTAAAGGACTAAAGTGTTATGATTTATTCATTTGCAAGTTTCAACTTTTCTGTACATACTAAACAAAAATTTGTCATTAATACTTGAAAAATTTTTTTCACATTCTTTTAGTTTTGAGAATTTTGGATTGCTATCTATTGCGCTCTACTTGTTTATTTCTACATGTCAAAATTGGAATTTTTGGGTAAAGGACTAGTGATTTATAAATAAATATAAATATATAAGCTTTATGTGTCATTTCTTCCTACAATTTAATTCATGATAAGAAATTTAATATATATATATATATATATATATATATATATATATATATATATATATATATATATATATATATATATATATATATATATATACAAATTAAAAACCATATGGAAACATTTTTAAATTTCACTTTTTTTCTATGCCTACACACACTTTCTTTTATCAAATGAAGTG
>JARFJB010001908.1:835000-885000 GCA_036346205.1 Vesta saturnalis | reverse complement strand
GAAAGCATAATTATTTTAACAAATTACGTAAATGTATTTATAAAAATCTTTTCTGTGTTTCCACTGTTTAGAATGAATAATGCACAAACACGAAAATACACCTTCAGATAAGACACACAATAGGTGATTCACAAGTTCACAATTCACGAGCTATTTCACACTTTAACCACTTAAATAAATACATCAAGTATGAACATCACAAATTTATTTATGCTATTGTATAAATAACATTTATGTGTAAATAATATTGTAAATAGTTCATTAGTAACATTAATGTTAATAAATAAATGTTTTGTAAATAACACGTTATATGTGTGTATTTGTTTGAAATCAGAAAACAAAACAAAGTGTAACATAGAGATTTAAATGTAACCATTTATTGACAATTTCATAGTGATGTGTATGTTAACAACTGTTTTCATTTTGCACACATGGTAAACATACACACACACAGAACACAACAAAATAAATACTCAGTAATCATTTCATGACATAACACATTTAAATGAAAACAAAGCTGCACTTATACCACAAGTGATACAATCACCACTATGGAACAAACATTTCATGTTAAGAATCATTAGTATACGAAATGTTGAATACTCAACTCAGATATTTTATCAAAGACTAAGTTCCATATTTTAGGTAAAACTCAGACATTAACTAATATTATTAAAACGGTCAAAAAGAATTCAACGTAATGGCAATGTCACAGACAACACAAATTAAAATTAAGACAAAGACTGACAAAAAACTCATGAACTGCAGCTAAAGACCAGTTATAACTGTGCCACTCATTATCTTCATAACTGTATTCAAACATGCAGACTGCATATTGATGTTGAACTCATTATTCAAAATCTATAGTTATTTACACTCATTGAAAAATTGAGAACTTGTTAATGTCAATACAAAAACTATTATACAGTAAAACCAGATGGTTAGAATTGTTACCTATAGAATGTAAAAAAATGTTCAAACCTTACAGACTTTCTCTCAAGATGTGCAATTGACAATTGTTTTAAACAAGAAGCACACCATTCACAAACTCACATTTTTAAATGTGTCCGCAAATGAAATGTCAAATGATGGTAGAATACATGGTGCTATCAAATTTCACAGTTAATAGACAAAATGACTTTTGAAATCACTATGTTATACTTCTAAATGAAAGAGAAGATTGAATTAATAAACGCCATTGATTTTATGCATGTATACCTGTTTGTACAATAGGATATTTGAAGACTGGTTTCGTCACAGTAAAATAAAGAATGGAAAGAATTGTTTTTCAAACAATTCATTTTTACATGAAGAGTGACATAAGACGTAACATATTAAAATTTGTTTGTTAATGTAACACTGCAGATTTAACAAAATGTACCATTGTATGCAATAGTGCTTATTTGTAGGTCAGCAAATGCAGATTTTGAAAATTATAAAGTTATTAGTTTAAAATATACGTTACATGCACTAATGAAAATACATACAGCTGCATGTTATAAGAATGAAACATGCAATGCAGATTGTCATGTTATAAATATATAATCGTATGAAATTTTTCAATTTGCAAACTGTATTCAGTAAGAAGCATTTGCTTTTGATTCTTAGATAGGATAATCATGTTTAATATTTGTTGTACTGGACCATCATAAGTAGATAACTATCCATTTGTATTTTGCCACAGATTTGTCACAGATTTGTAAGTGTGCAGATTTCTATTGATATGTTTGTAAGTCACCACGTTGTTGGTAACGGTACGTGTTATTGGTACACTGTCAAGGTCAAAGGTAAAAAGTTGCAAGGTAATCAAAAATAGTATTCAAGGTCAAGACTTACGGTGGTGTCATATTTTTAGAAATATAAAAAGGTAAAAAGCTAAAATAGAAATTGCAGGTAATCATAAATCAAGGTCAAACTTTTAGCGGGAAATATAAATTTTGAGCTGATCATCATATTTATAGTCAAGGTCAACAGTATTTAACAAGTTTAAGAATGTAAGCATGGTCAAGGTGAAAAGCTAAAAAATAGAAATTGCAAGGTAATCATAAATTAAGAATATAATTTCAAGGTCAAACTTTTAGAAATATAAATTTTTAGCTGATCATTATTTTCTAGTCAAGGTCAAAAGTAGGTATTTAACAAGTTTAAGCAAAGGTCAAGCTAAAAATAGAAGTTGCAAGGTAATCATAATCTAAAAAGTTCGGTCAGGTTATTGAACGCTGGTGTCATATTTCTAGAAATATAAAATTCAAGGTAAAAGCTAAAAAATAGAAGGTTGAATTTTTCTGGAAATATATTTTATATAAATTAGTATAGGTATGGATCCTAACTCAGTGTACGTATTCGTTTCAAGGTCACAGGTTAGTAACATTGTATTTCAAGTAGCAAGAAGTTGCTTCAAGGTCAAGAAAGTGAGTTTTTGATTATCCTGAAGGTCATTGCCTCAGTCTCAAGCAAGTCTATGTTTCAAGACGCCTATTCTGAGAAATCAAGAACAAAGTTGTTTAAAGTCTATGCTTTCAAGGTCACATGAGAGAACAAAGACGATCTATTGTTTTGGCTGAGTCATATTCTGAAATTCTAGGAAATCAAGAACAAAGACGCATTGTCGATTGTCAAAGTCTATGCTTTCAAGGCCATGAAAGAACAAAGACTTCTATTGTTCCGTTATTCTAAAATAGATTGTTATCTCAATTCTAGGAAATCAATAATTGTAACGCTTCAAAGTCTATGCTTATTTTCAAGGTAAAGAACAAAAGCGATTCATTCTTCTGGTTGAGTTATAAAAATAAATTGTTATCTCAATTTGAGAAATCATGAACAAAGACGATGTATTGTTCAAAGTCTATGCTTATAATTTTCAAGGTGAACAAGACGATTCATTGTTCTGATTTATTTAGATTGTTATCTAAATACATCTCTTTCAAGAACAAAGGCAATCCATTGTCAACGATTTAAAGTTTATGCTTATAAGGTCACACCTCTGATAACAAAGACGATCCATTATTGTTATTTTAAAAATAGATTATCTCAATTTAGGAAATCAAGACTTGAGGTGTATGTCAGAATGTGTTCAAGTGAGCTAAACAATGAAATATGTTCATATTGTTTTGGGGTCTAATAAATAATCATAAATCTAAGAATATAATTTTCAAGACAAACTTTGCAAATATAAATTTTTGTTATCTAATTTAGAAATCACAAAGACGATGTATTGTTCAAAGTCTATACTTTCAAGGTAAATGAAACAAAGACATTCATTGTTCTGGTTGATTTATAAAATAATTATCTGTATATATAGCTAAAAATGGCCGGTTCAAGTCCTCACTAAAAGTTGATCGCGTTACAGCTAAAAGTATAGTGACAGCATGATCGTTGAAAGTAACTTATGCGCGTAACCAGATATGTATGGTAATCAAAGAGATGGTTCATATCTGCACTAATGTAACATAGTGTCGTGAGTAACAATATAAGGAAATAGTGTAATGGGTAGTGAGTGTTGTGTCAAACATGTGGATGGCATACGCTCAAGAGCAAAGCAACTGACCTGAGAACAGCGGTGGAACGCTTGAAGCAAGAATTTTCAGCATTAGTATTCGATGCCGAACATGAGGCGGTTTACGGGCGAGGTGATTATAGTGAAGCGGAGTGTAACGTCCTAGTGAAAAGTATGAAAAGGAGATATGTGAAAAGTTTTTAAATTTAAAGGAAATATGTAGAACATGTTTTGTAGAAGAACTGAAAGCTGCGCATGCATGTCGGTAAATGAAAATGGATGGCATCTTTGATGGTAGTAGTTCATCCTCATCAGATGCAGATTAGCCTATCGATACAATTATAAAGTCACACTCTCTAACATCATGATGCATTATATAGGACAGTTCCGGTGTCATAATTCATAAGCGTTCTCGAATCAATAAAGATATCTCTGCATTGAACAGTAACTTTCTGTAAATCCTTCACGAACGTAAAAGACGCAAAATATAAAGTGATTGATATGAATAATATCATAAACATATTATCATTGAAACCCAGAACTTGCATACTTACCTTTAGATTTTATGAATAGTTCAAAAAGAAGATCGCATTGAAAAGTTTAATCAATATCTGGTTGAGAATGATGCATTACCAGCGCCGGAACTGTAGGAAAGATGACTAATTTAACATTTCTGTAAAAAAATAATAACATATATATCATGTATAATTGTTTGGAAATAAATTATATATTTTTGTTAAAAAAAAAAAAAAGAAAGTCTTCTATTTTTGAAGAGTATATCATAATGAAGAGAGCTGCTATTGATGAGACAAAAAAATGTAGCGTGTGTCTGTATATTGGCTAAGTTTTTCAAGGTTAAGATTTATTGGTATCATATTACAATTCATACCAACCAATCTTCAAGGTTAAATTTTATTGACAAGGTATTGAGAAGGTATAATATTACAGTTCTTATGTTAGACTCTTAAAGTTCTTAGGAATAGCAAAATAAAATATACATATTATGGTAACATTTTTGTAATACCTTACTGGAGCATATCTATTTATTAGTTTTTTCGTATTCAATCGTTTAATGTGGTCCACAAGATATCATCATCATCTTCCCAATAGGTCATCGCTTCATTAGTATAGCCATACATTCAGCTTACTTAGAGACGTTGTCTGTAACTTATTACAAACCTAAGTAAAACTGAGGTGTTGTCATGCATGTTTCAAGGTCATCTTTGTGTCACACCCCTAGAGCCCTGAAGTGGTCTAAACAGGTAGCCGTAAAACAGGTAGCTGTTTTAAAAACAGGTAGCTTTCAAACAGGTAGCCGTTTCTAAACAGGTAGCCGTTTCCCAAAACAGATAGCTGTTTGCAACCGTTTCCTCGAAGGTTAAATGAGAGATCCATTGTTCAGGTGAAATAGATTCAACATCTCAATTCTGAGAAATCAGGAACAAAGTGGCCCATTGTTCTAGCCAACGGTTCAAAGTCTATGCTAACAATTTAGTGATGAATGAACAAAGACGATCCATTGTTCAGTTATAATTTCAAAAATAGATTGTTATCAAATACATCTCAATTTAGGAAATCAAGAACTAAGACGATGCATTGTTCTCAACGCTTCAAAGTCTATGCTTATAATTTTCAAGGTCACATCTGATAACAAAGGTGATTCATTGTTTTGGCAAAAGCCTCTGATGCAAACTATTTCGTTATAACCCAGCCTATCCATCTAGGTCAACAAGTCAACTTTTAACATTCCTTGAGGTAAAATTTAGGAAATAGCAAATAAGAGTTCCTATTACTGAATTCTAGTAATATAATCAGTTCGTGGAAACAAGAGGGTTGTTGTCTGCTGAATATCAAGGTTCCTGTATTGGCTAAACGTTATGCTTACAGTATCTGGTGGTTGGAAATTCTCAAGGTCTCCAAGAAATTTTCAAGGCCATATGTCCTACAGACCGATCTTACCCGACATCATTCGATCGAAATGTAGAAACCTGCAGAATCAATTCTAAACGAGTCATGGAAACAAGAAGAATGATAGCTAATATCATGGTTATTAACTAAATTGTAATAAAAGCGTGGGCTCACAATAGTCATCCAGGATGTTTCCAAATATAGATAACCGTTTCAAAACCGACGGTTGTTTCTCAACACAGGCTAAACTGAACTAGCTCAAACCTAAACATCTGGTCATGAGGGGTTAGAAATCCCAATTCGTGGAAGGTTCCACAATCTGAAAGTAGTTTTATATTATAGAAAAAGCTAATCACCTACTTTGGGGTAGTACTGATAGGTAGTAGTTTCTATAAATCTACTTTTGAGGTAAAGGGTAGCCCAATAGGCTTATCATCTAGGGGTGCATTGACCCGAGAAAATAATGAATTTTGGGATTTATTTCAAGGTCAAGTGAGTTTTCGTTATGCAGAACGCGCTCCACGTCTCACTGACGTTTGAAGCATGCTGGGGATTTAAATTGAGTCACTCACCCTCTGGTGAAATCAAGCTTTGGAGCTCTTTCAAGGTTAAACTGTAAGGGGAGGTTTAAAATGTTGAGTTGGTCAAGGTCAAAGCTAAAAGTTGCAAGGTAATCATTCATATAAATCTAAAAGTTTTTGAGTGTTAGCAGTTTTGAAAGGATGCATGTTATAATAAAAAGGCTCCGGGATTGCATTATTCAGTAAACTTTTATTGCTAGAAATGGTGAAAGTAATAAGAATGATAAGAAGAGAAAAGAATTATTAAGTATTGACGAGGAAGAAAAGACTGAGGTGTTAATCATGAAATAAAAAATTGAGGGTAGATTTAGAGCTGTATGAGGTAAAAAGAAATGATGCAACTTCGAGTGAATGTATGAAAAAGGTGCATTATAATTTGAATGAGAGATGTATAAATAAGTAATTACGGTAGTAATGATAGTTATATAAATATATGGTTTTAATCGCTTAATAAATCACAACTCGATAATCCTACCCAAAATTCTGAATTTTCGTATATAATAAGTAAGAGCGCCAATGATAGTAGTAAAATTTGTAAAACAAAAATGTGATAAAAAAAATGTGTTTTATGATATATGTAAATATATGGTTTTAATCGCTTAATAAATCACAACTCGATAATCCTTTACCCAAAAATTCCGAATTTTCATATATAGGTCCAATAAATTAGAGCGCCAATGATAGCAGTGTCAAAATTTGTTAAAACAATAAATGTCATAAAAATTTGTTTAACTAATAAAATTGATATGTAAGTGAACGTCGTTAAGGCTTAATAAATCGCAAACAATGTCCTTATGTATGAATTATATATATATATATATATATATATATATACAATAAGTAAGAGCGCCAAAGATAGTAGTTTCCAAAATTTGTAAAACAAAAATGTGATAAAAAAAATTTTGTTTTATCACGTAACTGAACGTTGTTAATTTTGCAACCTTTTCCGAATTAATTTTTCTCATATCACACACTTTATTTTTTTAATTAAATGAACACTGAAGTTTATCATGATTTATTAAATTATTCAAATTATGTAGGAAGAAATGACCCATAAAACTTATATTACAAAGAAAGAAAGAAAAGGTCAATAACATTATCCTGTTATATGAAATGTATGTCAGCATTTCTGTATGTGTCTATTTTAAAATAAATAAATACACTCTTTTAATATCAGATTAATTTTTAACTCAAAATTTTGAATTTTTTGTATATATGTTGAATAAATAACAGCGCAAGGGATAGCATTAAAATAAATTTAGAATATAAAAATTTCAAAACAGTCTTGTGAAAATAGTACATAAAGGTTGAAACTCGTACATTTATATTTATTTATTTATAAATCAGTAGTCCTTACCCAAAAATTCCAATTTTTCGGCATGTAGACTAAACACGTAAGAGCGCAAAGATAGCACTCAAAAAATTCTCAAAACTAAAAGAATGTGAAAAAATTTTCAATTATTAATGATAAAGTTTGTAGTTTTATGTAAGAACGTTGTTAAGGCTTAATAAATCATAACTCAATGTCCTTTACCCAAAAATTCTGAAATTTCGTATACAGGTTCAATAAATTAGAGCGCCAATGATAGCAGTTCCAAAATTTACAAAATGTGATAAAAAGATGAATTTTATCAATGTAAATTTATATGTAAGTTAAAGTTAACTGCTTAATAAATCACAACTCCAATGTCCTTTACCCAAAAAATTTGAAATTTCGTATACAGATCCAATAAGTAAGAGCGCCAAAGATAGTAGTTTCCAAAAATTTGTAAAAACAAAAATGTGATAAAAAAAATTTTGTTTTATCAATACGTAACTGAACGTTGTTATTTTGCAATTCACCTTTTCTGAATTAATTTTCTTCTCATATGCCTACTCACACTTTATTTTTAATTAAAATGAACACTGTTAAAAATTGCTATCCAAAGAACAAAAGAGATGTAGTAACTTTATGAAGCACTGAAATAATGACGGTTGTTTAATTAAAAAATACGTAATATAATTTTATATATAATATAAAAATAAAAAATATTAAAAATTTAAGATGATCTGAAACAAAAAATCGGTTAAATTAAAAATTATAATTATGTATAGAAATACATATCATCAACCAATGATTTCCATTTCATCATCAGTGAATAGTATATATTTTATATTTCCGCATGTATATTCACCAACATTGTCCCAAAGAGGAGTTCCGCAACCATAAATAAAAGATATCATGCTAAAACGTAAATATTTAAAACTGAAACATAACAAAATTACTCACGTCCGGATAATTGTTTCGATGTGTTGTATAACTATTTTATCTGAAAAATGAAAAATTAAAACATAAGTTACATGTATCAACATATCCTCCATTCGGTTATAAGAAATAGCTATAATGAACACGTTAACTTTCAATAAAAAAAAAAAATTTGCATGAAATTTATTTTACCACTCATTACTTTAATTTTTTAAAAAAAAATCTTTTATGAAATAAATGATCAGGTAGGAATGAAAGTATTTGACAATTATCAATTCTATTATAATCACAGGTGAATAACATTACTATGTTATATAGTATGCAAAAATAGTGTGAAAAGATAGTAATGAGACAGCTTTGATTTGAAAAAAACTGTCAATTTTACGTTTCTGGTGTAAATACTTTATTTCATAAATAAAATCATTAGTTTTAGTATTTAGAAAATTTAACTGTTATATCTTTTACACCTGTTATTTGTTCGGTCTATCTACAATAAATTCCTAATTTTTCATTAATGATTAAACTGCTATGTAATTATCAATATAAAACTGTTACAAAAGAAGGTGAACAACATTATGAAATGTAGTAGTAAACAATAAATTATATGTTAATAAATATACTTTTTTATCATAATTATATGTTAATAAATATACTTTATCATAATAGCTTAATGGTTAAGTTAAAATCCTCAATTTTGCGTGTAGAGAAAATAAATAACAGCGCAAAGGATACCAGTTAAATAAATTGAATTTTAAATTACAATGATGTATTCAAACATTTACAACTCCATTTCAAATTGTAATGTAAACTGATGACATAGAAATAGAATGTTCCAAATGTTTTAGCAAATAACTGCGTTCATTATCCTACAATGATTATTAACGCTGCACCGAAATTACAAGTCTTTTTAAGTGTTGTTTTAAAAATTGAATTGGGCAATTTAAAGAGCATTTTGATACATTAAATGGATAAATTGCGCATATGTTTCTTCTTTACGTAAGTACAAAAGGTGTGTTTTAAGTGCTTTTGTTGTTTCAAAATGGAATTAATAATTTAAGTGTAATTTTTTTCATATTTCGAAAATTATTACATCAAATGATAGATTGTCACTTAAAACACAACTGCGCTGAAAAATTTTTTGCTCGGAATTAGGTGAAAATTTAAATTTTTACGAGCGCATTTTCTAGGACTTTAGTATACAAATAGTTTACAAATTAGTTACATTAAGGTATTATATCATATTTCATATTGGTGCCTAATTTATTGAGTAAAATGTATGTTTAATATTCCAATAGTAAAAGACGACCTTCAAGTTTTCCCAAATTTTTTTAGTTCTATCATTCAATTTATTGGATCTGTATACGAAATTTCAGAATTTTTGGGTAAAGGATTATCGAGTTGTGATTTATTAAGCAATTAACAACTTTCAATTTCATATTGCTTTAGTTGGTAAAACAAATTTTTTTTATCATTTTAATTTTTGAAACTGCTATTACGCTCTTACTTATTGGATCTGTATACGAAATTTCAGAATTTTTGGGTAAAGGATTATCGAGTTGTGATTTATTAAGCAATTAACAACTTTCAATTTCATATTGCTTTAGTTGGTAAAAATTTTTTTTTTATCACATTTAAATTTTGAAACTGCTATTATTGGCGCTTACTATTGGATCTGTATACGAAATTTCAGAATTTTTGGGTAAAGGATTATCGAGTTGTGATTTATTACAGTTAACAACTTTAACTTACATATAAATTTACATTGATAAAATTCATCTTTTTATCACATTTTGGTAAATTTTGAACTGCCATCATTGGCGCTCTAATTTATTGAACCTGTATACGAAATTTCAGAATTTTTGGGTAAAGGACATTGGAGATTTATTAAGCAGTTAACAACTTTAACTTACATATAAATTTACATTGATAAAATTCATCTTTTTTTTATCACATTTTGGTAAATTTTGGAACTGCCATCATTGGCGCTCTAATTTATTGAACCTGTATACGAAATTTCAGAATTTTTAAAGGACATTGAGTTTTGATTTATTAAGCGATTAAAACCATATATTTACATATCATTGGTAACATACATTTTTATCACATTTTTGTTTTACAAATTTTTGAAACTACTATCTTTGGCTCTTACTTATTGATATATAAATTCAGAATTTTTGGGCAAAGGACATTGGAGTTATGATTTATTAAGCCTTAACAACGTTCACTTACATATCAAAACTACAAACTTTATCATTAATAATTGAAATTTTTTTTTTTCACATTCTTTTAGTTTTGAGAATTTTTAGTGCTATCTACGCTCATGCTTGTTTAGTCTACATGAAATATAACAAAAATTCAAAATTTTTGAGTTAAAATTAATCTGATATTATAAAAAGCGTGTATTTATTTATTTTAAAATAGACACACAGAAATGCTGACATACATTTCATATAACAGGATAATGTTATTGACCTTTTCTTTCTTTCTTTGTAATATAAGTTTTATGGGTCATTTCTTCCTACATAATTTGATAATTTAATAAATCATGATAAGAAACTCGTTTAATATATATATATCATATAAATTCAATTAAAACCATATGGAAACTTATTTTAAAGCGCTAGTTGAAGTTCAAAGTTTTTCCACATTTTTGGAATTTGAAACTCCTATTTTTGCGCTGTTACATGTTTATTTACATACCAAAATTAAAAATTTTTGGGTAAAGGACTAAAGTGTTATGATTTATTCATTTGCAAGTTTCAACTTTTCTGTACATACTAAACAAAAATTTGTCATTAATACTTGAAAAATTTTTTTCACATTCTTTTAGTTTTGAGAATTTTGGATTGCTATCTATTGCGCTCTACTTGTTTATTTCTACATGTCAAAATTGGAATTTTTGGGTAAAGGACTAGTGATTTATAAATAAATATAAATATATAAGCTTTATGTGTCATTTCTTCCTACAATTTAATTCATGATAAGAAATTTAATATATATATATATATATATATATATATATATATATATATATATATATATATATATATATATATATATATATATATATATATACAAATTAAAAACCATATGGAAACATTTTTAAATTTCACTTTTTTTCTATGCCTACACACACTTTCTTTTATCAAATGAAGTGCCTTTTCCTTATGCAATATAACATACACTACTGTAATTATTTATTTACTAAAGCACCTTTATTTCATGGCACATTCACTCAAAGTTGCATCATTTTCTTTTTACCTCATACAGCTCTAAATCTATCCTCAATTTTTTATTTCATTAACACCTCGAGTCTTTTCTTCCTCGTCAATACTTAATAATTTTTTCTTCTTCTTATCATTCTTATTACTTTCACCATTTCTAGCAATAAAAAGTTTACTGAATCATGCAATCCCGGAGAAGTTTTTTATTATAAACATGCATCCTTTCAAAATAAGGGTCTCGTAGTCGCTACATGTTCTTCTTCTTCCACTTGAGGTGTAATTTCTCTAATCACGCTAGTCTCGAGGAACGATGGTGTCTCTGAAAATACAAAAGTTTTGCATGAAAAATTGTATCTTGCCAATGGTACATTATATGTAACGTAAACGTTGTCAATTGCTTCCATTAATAAATCATAACTCGGCAGTCCTTTACCCAAGCAACTCTCTTCATTACGATGTACCTTTTCATTTAATCAAAACATAGAAAATTATTTTATTTTGTAAAAAAATACATAGTTTATTTCAAACAATTATACATAGACATATGTTATTATAATTTTTTTTTTTTACAGAAATGTTAAATTAGTTTTCCTGAGCTGGTAATCTACCTCAGACAGATATTGTTTAAACTTTTCAATGCGATCTTCTTTTTGAAGTATTCATAAAATTGTAAGGGAAGTATGGACTTAAAGTTCTGGGTTTCAATGATAATATGTTTACCATACTTTATGTCGATGGTATTCATATAATCACTTTATGTTTTGCACACAATCAAGTCTTTTACGTTCGTGATGGATTTACAGAAAGTGCTACCATTCAATGCAGATAGATCCATTTATTTTGACAAATTCTGTCCTGTTTCCTGTAGACTGAAAGCAGTTTAGGTTGACCATTTGAGGACTACATAAACACTTTAGGCCTAATATTTATGTATCAGTATGTTTTATTATTAATAAATAATACAAATTACAATTGGTCTTTTATTATTATTCTTACAGAAATTACATTCTACGTTAGTTCCTTAAGTACACACTATATTACAATAAGTTATATTCATACTAGTCGGTACCTATACAAGCAGGACATTTATATCCGTTATTAAACCAATAGTAATGCTTTCTACAGTAATTTAAGTGTCCAAAGTGCTTGTTGTTCTTACCGGCATCATTGAATTATAAATGAGATTATTGCCTTACAATAATATGCTTATAAACTACATTATCATCATCATCATCATCGATCCATGAATATTATTTTAATCCCAACCACTTTACGTACACTTTATTCTTTTTACGTCAAATGACCTTTTCCACCAAATACACATCGGGATATTTAACCTTTTGCAGTTCCTGTCTATAAATAGGTGTCCCTGTCTTGTAGTAAGTACGTGACCGGATTCCTTACACGCACTTTAACAATCTTGAAAATTTCACTAGACCAATTTGGTATATAACCTTTATCAAATATTCTTTTAAAATTTTGTAAACACCGAAAATGTGGCTTTCTCCGTCCTTTAACGTACACCTCATCTGTTGTTGATATGCAATCACTAAGTATACTAGGAATAGACATGGAGAAGTATATCCATATTCCCACTTGATGAAGTGGTGGTTGTGAATTAACCAATTAGCTTGCTTTTGAAATTCACTATCCGAGGTGTGCCATGGAAATGGGGTTTGAATACGTAATGAGCAATTTGCTCTCCATTATATATCGCTAGTTCCTTAGGTGTAAATATATTTCTTGCTGTTTTGAATTTGCACATCAATTATAACAATCATTACTTTTCTATATTTGTCTGGTTGTCTTCGTTAGCGTGTTGTATATGCGCTAATGCAATCTTTCCTACAGTTCCGGCGCTGGTAATGCGTCATTCTCAACCAGATATTGCTTTAGTTGGTATGAATTGTAATATGATACCAATAAATTTTAACCTTGAACAGCTTAGCCAATATAGCTGCAGACACCATATTATTATACGCTACATTTTTTTAGTCTCATCAATAGCAGCTCTCTTCATTATGATATACCCTTCATTTAATCAAAAAATAGAAGACATTCTTTTTTTTTTTGCAACAAAAAATATATAATTTATTTCCAAACAATTATACATAGATATATATGTTATTATTTTTTTTTTTACATAAATGTTAAATTAGTCATCTTTCCTACAGTTCCGGTGCTGGTAATGCGTCATTCTCAACCAGATATTGCTTAAACTTTTCAATGCGATCTTCTTTTTGAACTATTCATAAAATCCTAAGGTAAGTATGCACTTAAAGTTCTGGGTTTCAATGATAATATGTTTCCATACTGATAGTATTCATATCAATCACTTTATATTTTGCGTCTTTTACGTTCGTGAAGGATTTACAGAAAGTGCTACTGTTCAATGCAGATAGATCCATCTTTATTGATTCGAGAACGCTTATGAATTATAGTTGACACCGGAACTGTCCTATATATTACTGCATCATGATGTTAGAGGGGAGAGTGCACTTTGATAATTGTATCGATAGGCTAATCTGCATCTGATGAGGATGAACTACTACCATCAAGAGATGCCATCCATTTTTCATTGCAAAACTGATGCAATTGCGCAGCTTTCAGTTCTTCTACAAAACATGTTCTACATATTTCCTTTAAATTTAAAAACTTTTCACATATCTTTACTCCTTTTTCATACTTTTTCACTAGGACGTTACACTCCGCTTCACTATAATCACCTCGCCCGTAAACCGCCTCATGTTCGGCATCGAATACTAATGCTGAAAATTCTTGCTTCAAGCGTTCCACCGCTGTTCTCAGGTCAGTTGCTTTGGTCCATTGCTCTTGAGCGTATGCCATCCACATGTTTGACACAACACTCACTACCCATTACACTATTTCCTTATATTGTTACTCTAAACGACCCCCACTATGTTACATTAGTGCAGATATGAACCATCTCTTTGATTACCATACATATCTGGTTACGCGCATAAGCTACTTTCAACGATCATGCTGTCACTATACTTTTAGCTGTAACGTGATCAACTTTTAGTGAGGACTTGAACCGGCCATTTTTAGCTATGATATACAGATAACAATCTATTTTTATAAATCAACCAGAACAATGAATCGTCTTTGTTCATTTACCATTGAAAATTATAAGCATAGACTTTGAACAATACATCGTCTTTGTTCATGATTTCTCAGAATTGAGATAACAAAAATTTATATTTCCTGCAAAAGTTTGACCTTGAAAATTATATTCTTAGATTTATGATTATTTGTCGGATCCCCCGTAAAGTGCTTGCCGCATATGTAACAACATACACTGCGTTCATCCTGTTTAGCTCACTTGAGGGGCGTGACATTGCTTGAAACATGCACCTCAGGGCTCTTGATTTCCTAGAATTGAGATAGCAATCTATTTTTAAAATAACTGAATAATGGATCGTCTTTGTTATCAGAGGTGTGACCTTATAAGCATAAACTTTAAATCGTTGACAATGGATTGCCTTTGTTCTTGAAAGAGATGTATTTAGATAACAATCTATTTTTATAAATCAACCAGAACAATGAATCGTCTTTGTTCATTTACCTTTGAAAATTATAAGCATAGACTTTGAACAATACATCGTCTTTGTTCATGATTTCTCAGAATTGAGATAACAATTTATTTTTATAACTCGACCAGAAGAATGAATCGCTTTTGTTCTTTTACCTTGAAAATAGCATAGACTTTGAAGCGTTGACAATGGGTCGCCTTTGTTATTGATTTCCTAGAATTGAGATAACAATCTATTTTTAGAATAACGGAACAATAGATAGTCTTTGTTCTTTCATGTGGCCTTGAAAGCATAGACTTTGAACCGTCGACAATGCATCGTCTTTGTTCTTGATTTCCTAGAACTTCAGAAGCTATGACTCAGCCAAAACAATAGATCGTCTTTGTTCTCTCATGTGGCCTTGAAAGCATAGACTTTAAACAACCCCTTTGTTCTTGATTTCTCAGAATAGGGCGTGCCTTGAAACATGCATAGACTTGCTTGAGACTGAGGGCAATGACCTTCAGGATAATCAAAAACCTAGTAACTTTTCTAGTGACCTTGAAGCGGGGACTTAGCAGGGTTGCTACCCTTGAAATAGGCAATGTTACTAACCTGTGACCTTGAAACGGGGAACGCGTACGTGCACGGTGAGTTAGGATCCGTATACCTATACGCGTAATTTATATAAGAAATATATTTCCCGCTAAAAGTTCAACCTTCTATTTTTAGCTTTTCACCTTGACCTTTTATATTTCTAAGAAATATGACACCAGCGTAGGTCAATAACCTTTGACCTTGAAAACTATTTTTAGATTTATGATTACCTTGCAACTTCTATTTTAGCTTTGACCTTTGCTTAAACTTGTTAAATACCTACTTTTGACCTTGACTAGAAATATAATGATCAGCTCCAAAATTTATATTTCCGCTAAAAGTTTGACCTTGAAAATTATATTCTTAGATTTATGATTACCTTGCAATTTCTATTTTAGCTTTTCACCTTGACCATGCTTGACATGCTTAAACTTGTTAAATACCTACTGTTGACCTTGACTATAAATATGATGATCAGCTCCAAAATTTATATTTCCCGCTAAAAGTTTGACCTTGAAAATTATTTATGATTACCTGCAATTTCTATTTTTAGCTTTTCACCTTTTATATTTCTAAGAAATATGACACCACCGTAAGTCTTCGACCTTGAATACTATTTTTGATTACCTTGCAACTTTTTACCTTTGACCTTGACTTAGCAGGGTTACCAACCTAACACGTAGCCCCGTTACCAACAACGTGGCCTTGACTTAGCACCCAGCAATGTTACCAACCTAGAAATCTAGTGACTTTTCTGGTGACAAATCTGGTGACAAATCTAGTGACAAAAGTGGGACAGGAATGGAGTAGTATATCTACTATCATAAAATAAAAAAAAACGCTTATTTTATAAAAATAGTAGATACCATATAGTGTGGATCTTTTTGGTAATGCATGTACGGGGTTCCAACGCAAGCATAATTTAAACGATCCACACTGTATATAACTATTAATAAATATTATTGCATATCAATACTATATTGTATTGAAGTTTCTAAATAATATTTTCATTAATCGAGTGAAAGGCTTAATGCCATTCGATCTAAGGCACAATGTACCACGTTTTAGTAAAGTTTGGCAACGTGCACCTGCATTTTGTCCGATTACGCTATGCGCATGGAAACATGGCAAAATATACCTCGTTTTCTCAGAATATTCTAAGCTTCGTTTTAATGCCGGTTCGCAAAACGTACCAGCGTTTGGTCTCGACCAATCACAGTAGAGAAAATCGCACTATTGACTATATAATGGTACATTTTGCTTAAAATGCGTCCCGACATACGTTTAGGCAACCAACACCTCACTTCGCCGATGTTCCCGAAAATGTTTATCAAACAAAATTGCTTCTAAGCATCATACAAGGTATTTAAATTTATTAGAAAAAAAACAAATAATATCGTTATTATCACCATAACATATTTTTAAAACCCGGTGAATTTACTTAAGTAAAGTAAACAATGTTTATTTCTACAAAAATATTTATATAAACACGTGATTAACAAATTAAGCTTAAACGATAAAGTAATTGACACATCCCATAGTAAAGATAAATAGACTACTTATTCAATTAATGTAATATTATAAATCCATTAGAATATTAACAATTTAGGAAGTTAATCGAGATATTAATGAATTAATGCGTTAGTGATTAGGGGAGAGTAGGGTAGTCAGGTCAAACCGGGTACTCACTTTTCTCAGATATAGATAATGCTAGAGCGCTGGCAACAACGCAACCAGAATCTGCTAACGACGTAGTCGCCCTTTCTGTGAAGTCGCCAGTAAATTAATTCGATACTAACCGTTGTTGAGTGACAGTTAATTTTTATAATTTTTAATAATTTAGCTTACGAAGTTTGTTTGGCTATAGTGCAGAATTTTTGGAACATCCAAATTTAAGAAAAAGCAGGTAAAGATCATGTTTACTTCAGCACTTCATTAGCTTTATTTTGATATGAAATTGTTGTACTTAGCATTTCATATTGTTCGCTGACGCCATGTTTTCAATAACCACTACGTGCAGGGTCATACTGGGTATCGAGAGTAGGACAGGACCGGATGATACCCGGTTATGCCCTACCAGAATTTACAATTTTGCTGCTGATTTTTTTGTTTGATATTTGATTAGAAAAATACTTTAACAGTAAATATCAATTTCATTTACTTCTACACTCTTTTTGCTGCATTTGGGAATATATGAAACCTTTTAACTAGACCAAAAAAAAATTAAATAAAATTATTTTGTTTAAGTAATGTTGATTTTTTAAATTTTACTGTACACAAACACATTCTTATTTGTGGTACATACAAGAATGAGTTCCAGCATGGTTTCTTCTTTGTTTCAGGCTTGAATATGTTCCGAAAACGTGAACGGAAAACAAATCGGTAGTCAGGGAGCGAAGAAAACATGGATAAATGAGGTTATATCTGGCAGAGTTGGTTATTTGAAGGCTATACAAAGATTCCACGTTCCTCAAAGTACTTTAGAGGATAGAGTTGGTAAAGCTAAGAAACAAGATTTGACACCCGCAGTTGCGGAATGGGAAGATACAAAAGTGTATTTACAGAACAACAAGAGCATGTGTTAGTGGAATATGTTTTAACGATGGAAAGTAGGCTTTTTGGGTTGACCTTAATTGATGTTCGTAAAGTAGCTTATGAATTGGCAGTTGCTAGCAATATACCTCATCCATTTAATGATACGCTTAAGATGGCCGGTAAGGATTGGTTGTACCAGTCTTTGGACAGGAATAAAAGACTATCTCTAAGAGATCCAGAAAAAACTTCAATGTCCAGGGCAATGGGTTTTAATAAGGTGGTAGTAAACAAGTTTTTCAATCTACTAGAGGACCTATACAAGAAACACAATTTTTCTCCCATGGACATTTATAATGTCGATGAAACAGGCATTACCACAGTCCCCAACAAACCGTCAAAAGTGCTTGCCTGCAGAGGAAAGAAGCAGGTAGGTGCGAGGAGTACTTGTAACTGCGGAGACTTGCATAAGCGCATCGGGTAATTTTATGCCTACAATGTTTATTTTTCTAAGGGCAAGAGACAATCCTCTTCTTCTCGATGACGCACCTCTAGGAAGCTTTGCCAAGAATCACCCCAGTGGTTGGATGAACGCCGATATTTTTATATACTGGTTCCAAAAGTTTATTGAATTTTCCCATCCAAGTGCAGTGAAGCCCGTGGTCCTGATTTTTGATGGTCATGCCACACATACACAAAGTCTTGAATTAATTGACATGTCCCGATCAAACAATATCATCTTATTATGTTTACCACCCCACTGCTCGCATCGCTTACAGCCTTTAGATGTTACATTCATGGCTCCGTTAAGCACATATTATCAGCAAGAGGTACGCCAATGGCTTTCCATGCATCCGGGCAGGCCAGTTACAATATACCAAGTTGCTAAACTTTATGGCAATGTCTTTTTAAGAGCGATAGCTGTGCAGACTGCGGCAAATGATTTAAAAAAAACTGGAATCTACCCGTTAGACCGAAACGTTTTCGAAGAACATTTGTTCGCGGCAGTAGAGACTACAGATAGACCTGCACCTATAACTACATCTAAAATAGCAACTAGTGGTACTTCTCAAAACACAGACATTCCAGTTGAACGCTAACCACTCCTTCAGACAGCACCTCACCCCCGCAAACATCTTCACAAACATCCTTGGAAAACCGCCCCTGTTGTTCAAAGAGCCTATCTACAAATATTAACGCAACTTTCTCTTTTACTGTGTCACCAAACGTCCTGATGCCCCCTCCGCACAATGTAAGGAAAAAAAAATATATTTAATTTTGTATTTTACTTTGGTTTTTAAAAGACATAGTTAATAAAACGGAGAGCGAAACGTGAATGATTTGTTTATATTTCCATTGAACGCCACCATTCGTAAAATGTCTGGGCGATTTTGGAGATACTTAAAAAATTCAAGGCAATTCATTTCAAAAATTATGTTTTGTCATTAAAGGGTCTTTTAAAGTTCTTATAGTAAGACTATTGTTTTCGCTGGTCCAAATTTTATTCATATCAGAAGAAATCCTTTCCGGGGCGGCGCGGCGCATCCCAACATGTACTATTTTGGTCATAAGTGATATCTCGGCATACGTGTAGGCAACCAACGCCCCACTTCGCCGATGCCATCCGAAAATTGAATGGAGAAGGGATGATTTTGCAATATTTCAATGCTTATTTGTATTTTCAAACTCTGTACGCGAATCTTGAAATGACATTAGTGAATATAGGGGAACCTATAATTTGTGCCTGAAAGAAATAAAAATTTACACAGAATACCTATTATTATCGATGCATCGATATGTAAAATTTCAGTCATATTTGTTAAACTTTTTTTTCTAATAATTTTTAAATAGAAAAAGTCAAATCACCCGGTTCTACCCTACCGGTAGGGCAAAACCAAATACATATTTACTTTTGTAACTGAACCTAAAACATTCTGTAATAGGAATATAAATCAATTAGAGCAATATTAAATACATAAAAAAAAAGTTAAATGTGACAAAAAATATTTTTCATTCATCAGGGCAAATGTCGAAAATGAAGAAATCGTCGGTCTCCTCTGCTCCGCAGCAAGCTTAATGGGCCCATCCTCGGCATTCACTGCGTAATTTTTAAATAAGTCGTTGCAGAAAATGCAATCAGTACTTGAAGTGTCATCATCTTCGTCAGAAGACTCTTCGTTTGCAAATAGTTTTCTTTTCTCTGTCTCTTTATTTCCTTTTTGTCTCTGCTTCATATTTTTTTTTCTTATCTTCCGCGGCTTTGATGGTGATCTCAAGTTCAAGTTTATAAGGGGAGGACGTTAAAACGGCAGTTTTTCCTTTTCTTTTATCCTCCTTAAATAGATTTTTTATTTTTTTTTGACACTATTGCATTATGACATGGAACGCCTAAAAACTTACTATAATACCTTTGCATGGTATTTGGTACCCCTCAGACTCATCGAGTAATGCGTCGATATCCCAGATTTCCTTTTTACATAAATTGCCACTTTATTTTAGGTTGATCGCATTTCTAACAGGGTCAATTTTATCAACATATTGTAATATTTTAGAGATATTAACAATACCTGATGCAGTTTTATTTGTTTCATTGTGAAATCCAAGATTCTTATACCCCATCAAATTGAAGTCTTAATAAATTGAGGAGTTATATGAAAATGTAGACACCATTATTATACATAGTAATTAAAATACTTATTTTTTAGTTTTTAATTTAGTTTTTTTTAATACTGTATTTTTCTATTTATACTTTATATAAATTTATACGTTTCGATAACAATTACTTGTCGTCTTTACTAAATGCTAATACGTGTAAGAATTACTTGAGATGTTTATTTATGTACTTAGCACAGAGTTAGCGAACACATTTCTTTTTGCATGACTTAATCCAGGAGTATTTTGCATAACTTTTCTTGGAACTATACGGCCAACTAAGGTCCACTTCATTCCGCAACTTCCCATATATCATTAGATTTGGATGATTGTTTACTCCCCACAGGTAAATGCATGTAATATTGTCGTCTTGGATGGTGTTCAATGTCATCACTAATTTCATTAGATGTACAAGGATCAGAAGCGACATTATTTACGCTGACATCAGATTGTTCACTTTGTTCACTACTTTTGTCATCAACAGGAACAGCTTCATCACTTTCACCATCTTCGGAGTGCTTATTTGCTTTTTCGGATTCGCATTCAGATCAGTTTTCCAACTCCGCAAGATAGTATAAAGTCTGTTGTTGTGTAACACCGCAAGACTACCACATTTTTTTTACTACGAAATTAACCTCGTAATAAGTACAGAAGTATTTCACAAGAACGTTCACTTGCAACTGATTTGAAATCTCAAAGTAGTTGAACATATAGATCTCTACAGAAACAAGTTATAACTTGCATTTTCATATCTCGGGCGCGTAGGTAAAACTAGCGAAGATTATTCATAATTTCGGACATGACCAAACAAGTCTGACAAGTACACAAAAATCTAGAAAAAGTCATAATACCTCAACACCGTAACTCGGGAGCACAATGGAGATACAACATTTTAAAGAAGACACGCGGTCAAATTGACCGCCGCAGCAGTTCTAGTGATGTACTTCTAATAAATTTGAACCTGATAAGTATTTTAGGTGATTGAGTTTGTAGTTCGAGTAACGTTACACTACGAGTGAAAAGTTTCTACGACGAGTAGCGGCAGTACATAAATAGACGACAGAGGAGTGAATAAGTTTGCATTCTATTTTTGCTGACCATCCTTTCTATTGTTTCTAGCCCGGTTTAGATAGATTAAAAACAATTTTCTTAATTTTTGGGATTATCGAGTATACTACAGCAACATCGTTAAGTAAAAACCTGACTTCCCCAATCACTTTACCGTTTAATATGTTACGAATACCAGTGATTACTTTCCTCCCAAAAGGGCTTAAACCATTTAAAATGAATATGTTTATAGTAAAATACCTGCAATTATTACAATCGAGAGCCTTAACGGACTGTCAGTATGTACCCATATTCTCGTCACCTGCCTCCAAAATTATTAGTTCCGAAATTAACTTATCCCTTTGCCCTCGATATTGTTATCACAAAAGAGGTCATAAACCTAAATTAAAGTGTAAATTTTACTCTTAATTTACAGATTTATTAAATAAGCTACACATAAAAATGTTAAATAAAATAAGAAATTTTTTAAATGTTTATTGTACAATACAAGACCTTTTAACTGTTTACTTACATATTTCTTAGCTTAAAGATATTATAATTAATTTAATTTATGGATTCTTCTTGCAAGTAATACAATACCATCACCACCACATTGTACTTTGTTTAAAAACATTTAGTTTTTATAAGCATTGCACTTTATAACTTTAGATTTATTTTATAATGTGTATAAAAACCTCACGTATTATCAGTGCTTGAACTGTTTGTATCATGATTATCAACTTGAACTTCACTTAGAAGAAGTTGTTGTTGTTTAAGTGCAGCTAAACGTTGATGAGTTAGTTCTAAGTGATGCTTCCTCCATTTTATTCTACGATTTTGAAACCATACTTTAACCTATAACAAAAAAAAAAAAACAATAAAAGTAAAATTATTATAAATACATTCAGGCGTGATATACTTGTTTTTATTATTTTTCATCTATTTATTTGCTAAATTTTTGTGACGGGAGAGCGTAAATTACCCAAAAACACTATACAAATAAATGTATTTTAAATGAGTTTTGGTGTTCCGACATTCTCTATTTTGAATTTTGCGTGTAAAGAAGACCAGTATGTAAAGTTTATTACGCAATTTTGCAGAACGCCATTCAATATTACAAAGGTCATGGTCAAAAGGATTAATTTTAGAATTTATTATCACAGTTTCAATTTGCAATAGGGGAAAGGTGGGTACAGTAAAACAGAGGGTACAGTGAAACAAACCGTCCAGTAGGTTAGCTCAATGAATCAAGAAAACGTTTCAACCTCCATCTAACATCTTAATTAGGAATAATGACAGCCATTATGATTTTCGCGGCAATGCCGAGCCGGTTTCTACTTTAGTAGTAATCCGACGTATGCAGGCACTGTCACGTGTTCTAGGCGCTCTCATAAATTTTTCGTTTTTATTGAATTTTATAAATTAATTAACATTCTTTATATTGGTGGTAAATAAATAATCCATAACAAGAAGAGGTAAGTACTTTCTGATCAATAAATCTGAGGTTTCTCATATTAATTGCAATAATTTTAAAAAATGGCGAATTTGGGTACAGTGAAACGGTTTCACTGTACCCAGATCTGAGTTCTTTCAGTGTACCCTTGATAACACATAATTACTATCATTTCTTAATTTGCAGAAATATACCCAGAGGACGAAAAGGAGAAACCCGAATAGTAGGTAATATCCACCCTGATATCATGATGGACGCACCGCGAAGAATTCAACAAGATGCTAAACTCAGATATGTTTCTCGTGACTTCGATATTCCAACAACAACCTAATGGCTCTACTGGAAGAAAACATTAGGTACACCGGAAAATGAAAGAACTTCCTTATCCGAACTATCACGTAAATAGAGTATTTACTCAAGAGCAAGAAGAAGATTTGTAAGATTATTTCATTTTTGCAAGTAAAATACACCACGGCTTGATTAGAAAAGACACGAGATTACTAGCGTATGAACTTGGCGTGAAAAACAATTTGAAAATGCCACCATCGTGGTCCGTATCAAAGGCAGCTGGCCCGGATTGGTTGAAAGGCTTTAGAAAGAGATGGTCACAGCTTGCAATGGGTAAAACTAAAGTTACGAGTTTCGCCAGAGCTTCTAGTTTTAATAGAACCACCGTCAATGAGTTTTTTAATAACGTATCTTCTGCTTACAAGAAAATGGATAAAGTGGATGGAAGTATAATTTATAATCTTGACCAAACAGCTCGACGACTGCCCACAATCCGCCGAATGTCTAGAAAGGTTTGAAACAGGTAGGACAGGCCACCTCGGAAGAACGGGGCGTTTTGGTCACGGCTTGTTGTTTCATAAATGCCACCGGAAACACCATTCCGCCGTTCTTAATATTTCCCCGTGTTAATTTTAGAACACGTATACTTATTGGAGCCCTCAATGGTACAGGAGGAGCAGCTTCTAAGTCCGGCTGGATCAATTCAGAAATATTTGTCGACATTTTGAAGCACTTTCAGCAATATGCGAAATGTACTAAAAATAACTCTGTCATTCTTTTCCTGGACAGCCACGAAAGTCACATAAAACTTGAGGCAAATGAATTCTACAGATTAAATGGAATACATCTCGTAACTTTCTCATCTCACACCACGGGAAAATTACAACCTTTAGACAGAACTGTCTATAAATCCTTAAAATCTAATTACAATTCAGCGTGTAATGACTTGGATGCTCTCGAATCCAGGAAAGACGATCACAATTTATGATGTTGCTTCTTTATTTGGTAGAGCCTATTCAAAAGCTATCAGCCATGAAAATATTATTAGTAGATTCAAGTGTACAGGCATCTGGCCATTGAATAGAAGCAATACAATCAGACCTATGCAAAAATACAGCTGATGGTACAAACTCGCCAAGATTACAAACTCAAAAAAGATATCAATCAAGGGAACTCCTTAAGCCCCCTACTATTATAATATGCATGACCAAATCTTAAAAAACACCAAAAAACGAACAACGACAACACTACTGGGTTACTATAAAATGACACCGATCTACACAAAGTCTCTGATATCATCTTAATTGCAACCAAAGGGAAGAAGATCCAAAAAATTTGTATATATGAACAGAAGAAATAAATAAAATGGGAATGGAAATTAATACTGATAAAACCAAAATAATTCCGATAAACAAAAAGTGCGAAGAAACCAACAACACAAAACTAATATGCAACGGGAAACAAATACAAGAAAATGAAATAATAAATTACCTAGGAACAACTCTAATGAAAGATGGAAAGATTGGCATAGACATAGTCAATAAAATTAAAAAGGCCAATAAAATATATTATTCAATTAACCACACGATACTGAGGAAAAAAGGAATATCCACAAGGAACAAAACCAAAATATATAACACACTTATACCACCAATACTACCTTATAACACAGAAGTTATACCATCAACATCAACACAAAAAACTAAAATTAGGGCAGTGGTGGTGTCTTAAATCAGCTAATTGAAGCGAACTGCGAGATTTCTTTGCAACCTTCTCCTGGCGTGAGTATTGCTTTAAACGGTCTTCCTCTTCAAACATTGTTTTTTCAATAACTGAAGTTATCGTGATGGGCATGGAGTTATACATTCCCAAAAAACATATTCACGTACGCTATGCCCGTTCCCAACCATGGTTTAATAGGGCTTGCACTGATGCATTATCACAAAAGCATAAAATCTATACCATATAAAAATAACGCCGACTATATTGCCGCAAAGAATAGTTGTAAAAGTATCACCAAGGCCAAAAAAATGTTTGAAGAAAGTAAGTTCAAATAATTAGTCTCATATCCTTTGGATAGTCGTAAGTTTTGGTCATTAGCTAAAGCTATCGGTAAAAACTTTAGTACATTTTCCTCCCCCCCCCCCACGGCGTCTCTTGACGGAGCTGTAGTAGTTGATCCTGTTTACAAATCCAACCTCTTTGTTGATTACATTGAATCAAATTTATGTTTCAATGATTCTGGTAAAATTGTGCCGTCGCCCAAGTCTACACCGTACGCTATAAAACCAATCCACTTTCGATACAAACTCCTAGAATCAATTATCAATAAACTTGAATCAAACAAGGCGAGTAGCCCTGATGTATTTCAGCTATCGTCCTTAAAATGCCACCCCGAGCTATCGTGGAAGTTGGCAATGTCCAACCTACCGATCCCTTAAACTATTGGGCAATAGCTATTACTTTCATTTTATTGAAAATCGTGGCGAAAGCCATCAACCATCAACTAATTTAATTCCTCGAGTCCAGTAACCTTCTCAACGACCACCAGTATGGGTTCAGACAGAGTCGCTCAAAAAGTGATCTTTCATATCTGACCCAACTTTGGAATACACTAAAAAGGTCCGGTGAAACAGCCGTAGTAGCTTTAGACATTTAAAAGACTTCTTACCGGGTTTGGCATAAGTGCCTACTTGCCAAGCTCACTTCGTTCGGCATATCCGATGAGCTCATTAATTGGATCTCCAGATTTCTTGACAAAATAAGTATACGTGTTGTCTATGGCTTCCTTTCGAAAGAAACTACTATTAATGCAGGCGTACCCCAAGGATCAGTGATAGCTCCCACACTTTCCTGCTGTACATAAATGACCTCAGTTCCTCAACCATTAACCCGATCCATTGATGTCCGTATCATCGAATCTTACATGGGTTGACCACCTTTTGTCAGACCGCAAAACAGCTGCCCGTAAACTGGGCTTTCTATACAGACTAAACAGTACTTCACATAGCAACAACTCCTTTTACTGTATAAGGCTCAAATTCGACTTCACCTGGAATACAATTCCCCACCTAAGGGCCAGTGCTCTCAAATACATCCTTTATATTGTAAACTGCATTCAAAAAAGAATGCAAGACCTTCGCAGGCCATCTTCACAAGGAAAACTCCAAATTCCATCTTATCACACTAAACGGGCGAAATCTAAATTTTCCCACATTGCCATTAAATTGTAGAATGTTAGGCGTAGAATGGAAAGAAGTGGATCAACTACAAAGATTTTATAAACAACAAATTTCCAACACCCTAAAGGGTGTAAGGGATAAACGCTAAAAAAAGATATTTGTAAGCGTTTACTAGCTTTCTATACATGATTTGTTATGTATTATTAATTAAACATTGTGGGGAGGGTTTGAAGTATCTCTACACTCTTGATCACTATAACCACATTTTGGAAAAAAATAGTTATGATTACGTTTAAGATGTAATAAGGCGTTTCGTTGACGGAAGGAAAATTACTCTGGGCAAGATTTGCTTAGCGTAATATCTTTAGTTTTATATCTAACTTCTTTTGCAGCGTACAAAGATAACGGTTTAATAGAGCTCTTAAAAAAATAATAATGGTAGTTTAGGTACTTTTAGACATATTAATTTCAAAAACAAATAACTCTCTCTCTTACCCTTCACCGTTTACCGAAAACCTGTACATACGGTAAGGTACCTTTGAAACTATCAACTTATTCACGTCAAAAGATTAAAGTTGCTAAAGCTGTAATGGATCGGGGTAAACGAATTTGTGATCAAAAGTTTTTGGAAGATAAATTTAAGATCGCCTAAAAATACTTCAAATTCGCTGTTAGCTCGCAGTGTATAATTTGTCTTGTTCTTGTGAATAAGTATACAGTGGAACCACAAAACGTAGCTTTGATAGTAGAAGTAAAGAACATATTAGATTTTGTACATTGAGTCAACCAGAGAAGTCTGGGTTGGCTGAACATGCGTTAAATAATTAAATTTCAATTTGATAATACAGAAATTTTACCAAGGGAAATCCATTATATTGTTCATTTACAACAAAAAGTTATTGAGATATACATCCAAATAACTTCAACAGACAAGAAGAGAATCTCCTGTTAAATAGGCTTTGGCATCTTGTAATTTAAAAATGATAGAATGGTACATCTTAGTATCAATTTTAACTTTTGGTATGCTTAGGTATTTTTCTGTATTTTTCCTACACCTTAAAGTATATGCTTTAATAATTAAATGTTTAGTCAATACAGCATGACAATGATTTAAGATGTACAATAAAAATTAAAATTAATATAAGATTAAACCTACAAATTCTGTTAACCTAAAATGATTTCTTTGTTAGATCTATTATAACTTTACTAGATTTACTTAATTTAAATGTCAAATTTTTAGTTGGAATACTTTTACTTTTTAAACTGGAGTTTTTCACAACTTTGCACCTACATTATAATATGATTAAATTTTGTTAAATTTTTCTTTTCATTGGTGCATTTTTCATTGTTAGCCTTTGTCCGTCAGAGGGTGTTTTAATTTGCCATTCTCAAATTCTATAATAAATATTAAGTTATTAAGTTCTAGTAAATCTTACTAAAATAAAAGTTAGGTTCTATTGTTGGCTTTTAAATATGTTCAACTGACTGCTATAGCAGTCTCATGCATTTCTTTAATTTACCTTAAAACACATGATTTAAATACCCAAAAAGGCCAAGTATTTGTGACAATGAGTTCTACTTTTCTGATATGAAGGATTGAAAGAACTTAAAAATTTCAAATATTACTCTGTATAATTACGTATTTACACAGAACGTCCCAAATTGGATACATGTAACGATCCCAGTTTTCCAATCCAACCAAACAGGCAAACCCACAAATATGAGCAAATACACAAACAAAGAAATTAGCAATCAAATAGCGCCCTATGACGTAAACACTACTAGTTAGAAATGGGTTGAGCTCACCTAAAAGGCATTTTAAGATGCTGAAACTAGTTTCCGACAAAAGGAGCTCAGGTGCAGGAACTAGATTCAAGATGCAAGTACATGAAGGATTTCAGGATAATCTTGTTTCTGCACCTACTGTCGGAGCAAAAACTTTGTAGAGCCAAGTTCGAGGCTGTAAAGAAACAACCGTCAAAAGGATTTGAATGGAATTGGCAGGAATCCAATTAAATTCAGTTTTACGTTGTTTAGTTGTAAGAAAAAATTGTTTGAATATATTTCTCAGAACAGTTATTACGAAGTAC
The DNA here is from genome assembly GCA_036346205.1 of Vesta saturnalis. NCBI lineage: Eukaryota > Metazoa > Arthropoda > Insecta > Coleoptera > Lampyridae > Vesta > Vesta saturnalis. The sequence continues at coordinate 856,172 of JARFJB010001908.1, read as the reverse complement.
CCGTTGTTTCCAGCTTGCCGCGTCACAGTAAAGTTTAGTGCCACATAAAACAAAACAGCTCAATCAAATTACATGAATGTTACAAAAATTATCAAAATTTGATTTATTTGAACGAGCCGATTTAGTAACGCATGATATTCTCTGGAACGGTAGATCGCATGAGCGTTTGACTTAACACTCTTGTCTTCGGTGTAATGTCAGTAATACTGAGGATAATTTCAAAACAATAGATCCGTTACGCTTATAAAACAGTTTTTAATTTTAAGCGATGTGCATTGAATGGCGATAACAGTACCGCTTTTACCGCACCGCAGAGCTTGTTAGAACGTTACTCTGCCGCTGCAGTCGTGCATACGAAGGGGTATCTATTTGGTTTGGTAATCTTCTTTACCAAAAATTTGAGTTAAAGTTTTCCTTGAAAAAGAAATAGGAATAAATGGATTCGAGTAATTTTGAGAAAATTGTCATTGAACCAAATTAACTATTCAAAATTCAAAGGATGGGATTTGTGCAGTGGTTGAGTAACATTGTAATGAACTCCAGCCTGTTTAAATTCGTTAATTGATTATTTTTTTATTAAACTTCAAAACTCGAGTCTACAAAGTTATTGCATTAATAGTAAGGTCCTTTTGACACAAGCTGGTTTCAACAGCTTGACATAAAGTTCCCTTGGCGAGCTCACCTCTCTTTTAACATTAAAAAGTATTATGTAATACGTTATTAACGTATTACGCAAGACGTAATGTTAATATGTTGTTGAAAGTGAATGTTTGGAAGCATATTATTCTCAAAGAGCAAATTTTCTTAATAAAACCCTCGCGAAATTAGAAACCAATCAAATGCAAAACTCGCGAGTTAAAATAGGAAATCGCGAGAATTAAGTGAATAAAAGCGAGAATTAATTGATGAAAACACCAATCAAACCATGAATAAATTTATTTGCCCTTGCAAACATCGAATCAAAACGGAAATCCATTCCGATGGTAGAAAACGTACCTTAAGTACCCTCGTTGGCTGGTAATGACCCTGCTACGGTACAAAAGCTGGTTGAAGTGCTCGCGGTGACTGGTAAGTCCCATTAAATGGTACGCAAATTACTCTCTTATTTTCTTTTTTTTTTTGTTTTGGAGGTACAGGACGTTGAAATTGTCAAAAAAGTATTGATATTTTTATATCTTCCGACAACATTGAGATAATCAAACCAAATTTGCTTCATAATACGCCCTTAATAGTTGTCTTATTTTCGAGCTCCACCACTGGTGGGTGGAGTTAGTGGGCGTTAGTGACATTTAATTTAGTAAAAAATAGTACCACCCTGTTTTTTTTTCTTAAGTTTTATAAAAAAGTTACTTCTTGACAATTTTCGTACCTGCCACTTCTTTAAATACAAACCTATTTTAGACATATTTACATAAAAACGAAAATGTAGTCGGAAGAATAAAAGAAAATCAATAATATTTTAATATTTTCAACACCCCTCGGAAACAAAAGAGTTTTGGATATATGATTATAGCCACTTTTTCATTTTTTTTGTGTTTTATCATCTCTTGAAATGCGTCCCACATATTATGAAACGCCCTGTATATGTTTTAAAAAATTCATCTAAGTTAAGCAAATGTTATAAAGTTTTTATAGTCACAGTTACTTATTAAAAAAGCAAAACAGTAAAATGGCGTTTTGCTCCAAGTGAGAAATGAGTACATAAAAATTAGAACAAGCAGTATTACCTGAGCTTCAGTTAATTGGAGTGTGTGAGCAAGATATAATCGTTCAGGTCCGACCATATATTGTTGTCTTTCAAATTCCGCTTCCAGTCTTTCGAGTTGTTCCGGTGTAAAAATTGTTCGTACTCTTTTACTTTTGCAACTTTTTTTATTCATAACACCAGAAGGTATGTGTTTTAATCCACGCACTGAAACAAAATACATACAATGGAATTTATATAATACAATTTGTATAATTTATAAATAGTATGTATAGACAACTAATCAACCTGATAAAAACAAAATGACAGGTTTGCCACGTATGGTTAAGCTTGGCATAACATTTTTATCTGATATTAATATTTGTGTATCGTATATAGAATATAAGAGAACATCATCTTTCCACGAATATTATTTTTGATATTTCGGTTATCGATAAAAGAAAGGGGAATTGTTCATGAGGTGAAAACTTGAAATCACTGCCGAAAAAGGGTTTTAAGTAACCTAATTATAAATTTGTCGTCGAAAATTGTTTTGAAGATATTTATTTCAAGAACTAACGTTATATGAGTTTATTGAATATGTCATTGCCAATTTTGTAGCGTATTTCTTTTGATACAAAGTATTTATATTCCACCAACTTGAGAATGAGTAACACTGCTCATACATACATTGTGGAGGATTTAATTGGTTTAATGGATTCTGGAAATGAGAAGTGTTTAAATGTACACCAAACAAAAATAGTATTTTTATCATGCATTTATTTTTTTTTTTGCTCTAGATTTAACGATTTTAGGTTTTAAATGTATATGGTTATAACGATTTGCGATAAGAATTAAGGTACATGATTATTTAGATCTTGGGAACATCCAATTGTAAAATTATTTTAAACTTGCAAGGTTCAATGAAATTTATCTACGGGCTTACTTCGCGGCTGGGGATTATTTAGGTTAAACATTTTACTTAGAATTTTATGTATAACTTCATGTATAATATATTGGTATTTGAACTTATTATTTCGATAGTGAATGTATCTTCTATGTGATTTCCACCCGACTCTCAAGGAACAAATTTGTTTAACAACTGTGGAAATTTAAATAACCAGAAATATAACCTACGTTATCTTAATAGCGCGTACGATATTATTGAAGCTTTTTTTAATTTACATCACCGGCCCAGAAGCACTTTTGCCAATCCATTTGGTTGAATGCAACGAAAAGAAAGTAAGTGTTTGTGTTTACACTTTGCTATGGAGTACGAGAGTTTATTTAGGTGCTACTTTTACCACTATTTTTATTCTAAACAAACTGGCGCCTTTTAATTAGTGACTGTTCCGAAATTGATTGAACAACTCAAAACCTCCCACCAACCTTTCACTGTTCCACAGCTATCAGAAATTTCTCTAATCTGTTCCGTAAATCGAGGGCTTAGAGCAACAACCACGTAACAAAAAAAAAACGATTTTGAGCTTTAATGCTAATGTAACTTTTCAAACGGCAAATATTTACGGTCAACAATCACGTATCTAATAAAATAATATTTTACCGGTTTTTTTAAATTTTTTAATAATAAAATATAATATACAAGTTTATTCTTTTAACGTGTAAGTTAATTAACTACTAGGAACATAACTAAAATATTAGATGTTAATAGCATGTGGAATTTTTAAGGTTAGAAAACTGTTTTTAAGAAATTTTAACATAATAACATTAATTTTGAAAATTCTTTAACAATAATAATGGAATGTGCGAAACAAAATAATCCATGTTCAATAATAATAGCAACATAGTAATAGTATCATTATTCACCGATGCAATCATAGGATAAAATTGATTTTTACGAGTTACGTGTTTGTTGCTCTTAGAAAAAAAATAAACAATGATGACATACATAAATATAGTAGTTTTTTTAATGGAATTTTGGCAAACTGGGATTTTTTGTGGATACTTTCTACAACTTTATTTACATTTATTTTATAAAAACTTTTAAATGGCAAAAATAAATTTGAAAATACCTAATTTTTTAGTTTTCTAATACTAGAACAATAGTGATAGGTGCAAATTGAAAATTTAAACTTCACGATAACATCACGATAACTACATAATTCCTATTGGGATAATTTATTTTTAATTCGCGCTATTGCTTTTATTATGGTATCAGAAAGCTAAAAAAGCATTTTTTCTACAAACGTCGAAAAAGTATAATTTTTAGCTAAGTTTTTTTTTTTAAAAATTTATTTTTAATTTCTTTCCAGATACAATGAATCACAAAACAGAAGCTACGAAATTCTGCAGAATATTTTGGACATGCGTAAACAGACTGCTGAAGATAATTTATTCGTTGATATAGGAACTGAAAGACCCTGTAATTCTTTGACAAGTGGTGGAAAAGTTGCCGTTACTCAACTAGAGACTGCAAATGAGCCGGAAAAAAGCATCTTTGCTGAAAACAATTATAAAGAAGATATTAATATAAAAATAACACAAGAAAAGGAAAGAATAAACTACGATAAGAATGAAGAATGTGTAATTCAAGAACTAGAAAAAATATAAGATATAGATGTACAAAGAATAATAGAAAAGCATACTTATACGGGTCCGCCTTTGGGAACTCATCCTATACCATAATTTTGCAAATTTGGTGACAGGGTAATGATGTTAGGGCAAACTCATCGAAAATATTTTCACGTTCGTACCACTTCCGGTTATACCGGATGTCGGTACTTAGTCGCTTATTTTAAATGGAACACCCCGTATATTACTACATTTTTGGATTCTATGTCGAATTTTAAGGTAAGTTTGTTAAATAAACTAGATATGAAATTTCAGTCGTTTTAAAAAAAACCGTTTTTCTAAAAAAATTGACAGATGCGGTCTTAGTAATAACTCGTTAATTGTTCTGTTCCTGTCAAACAATTTGAATAAAACTTTGAGGTGTTGTAGGCAAAGGTTTATTGCAACAGTCTGCAAAAAATGACATTTGTATTTTTCATAAAAATAAAATTATGAATGTCTAAACTTGACTATCAAAAAATGCAAGTTACTCAAAAAAATCAAATGGAAACCCCTATTTTTTATTATTCAGATCGATTTAACGTCAAAAATTAAGGTAAGTTTGTTTAAAACTTTATTTACCTAAACGTAACAGTTTCATACTTATTATAAAAAAGTCCCAATTTTAGAATTTGTGATAAAAATGAGCTACATACTTAATCTAGTATTCCTTGTTCGTGGTCACCATGGGAATCAAATAATTGAGAATTGAAATAAAGAAAAATATTTGAAAAAGTTACTGCAAAAAATTATAAAAATTGATAATTTTGTAATTCAAAAGTCATTTTTGCCAAATGGAAATTTTCTAAGTCATTTTTTTCAAATTCGATACACAACATAAGTGTAAAAATGTAATACTTTATGAGTAAATCGAAAAAAACTACTTTTTACTGCGGAGGTAGTAACTACATACTTATCAGTGCATTCTTACACGATAAAGTCGCTTATTTAGTATATCTTGCTCGTGATCAAATGTAAATTAATTTACAATAAATGTTCAAAATGTTGCCCGTTAGACGCAAGACATTGTTGAACCCGTCTTATAATGGCTTCATTTGTACCCCTTTGAATTTCTTGTGGAGAAAGAGAATTGAAGGCGTTTTGCACTCTTGCAATGCAATCTTCTTTAGTCGTTAGTGGTGTAGCATAAACAATATTTTTAATTCGACCCCAAAGAAAAAAATCCATTGGCGTAAAATCAGGTAACCTAGGTGGCCATGGAAAGGGACCATTATTGGCAAACCAACGGTCTTCAAAAATTTCATAAAGTTTCATGGAAACAGCGTTGGTGTTGTGAGGGGGCGCACCGTCTTGTTGGTACCATAAATTTTCCCTTTCTAGATTTAATCGGGGTTGAATTCGAGTGTTTAATATCTCAAGATAATTTTCTTCTAGAAATTAAATTTGTAATCATAAATCGCAACAATCAACTATTTTAAACCTCTAAAATTTTCGTTGTAAAAATTAACGTCAAAGATTTCGTTATTCCGAATAGCACAAAATACTTTAAAATTCCAAATTTCCTGAAAATGGCATTCGCGAATTGGATTGCTATTTTCGTTATTCCAGTAATGCGAGTTTCGGCGATTAAATATGCCATTTTTCGTAAATTTATATTCCTCCGTCCATATGATATTAGTCAAAAAATTAGGAATTTCTTGTATTTTGAACAAAATTGTTTCACAAAATTCGATACGTTTCAAGAAATCCGCTTCTTTCAAATGTTGAACTAATTGTAAACAGTATGGTCTAAACTTATATTTCTTAAGAATTCTTCTGATAGTTGTTGGTGTTAAGCCAATATCTGTTTTCACGTCGTTTATGGAATTACAAGGATAGGCACGGAAATATTCTAAAGTTATAACTTCATTCTGTTCGTTATCAATAGCAGTTTTTTTGCGAGGCGCAGAGTGTTTATAAATGTGCCAAACTGTTCCAAATTTTGAACCACACGTCTTATTGTATCTGCAGATGGTCGGGGGCGCTCAGGATAGCGTTCGATAAATGTTCTTACTGTTCGTTTTGCAACTCTATGACATTCTCCGTGAATTAAAATTAAATTCAAATAATCTGTATTAGAATATTCAAGTCGAGCCATTTCATCAAGAAAAACACAAACTGTCAACAATTTTATTAAATTATTGACTACAAAAGAAAAACAAAATAAATAAGCATCTTTATCGTGTAATGATGCGCTGATAAGTATGTATTACCTCCGCAGTAAAAAGTAGTTTTTTTCGATTTACTCATAAAGTATTAAATTTTTACACTTATGTTGTATATCGAATTTGAAAAAAATGACTTAGAAAATTTCTATTTGGCAAAAATGACTTTTGAATCACAAAATTATCAATTTTTATAATTTTTTGCAGTAATTATTCAAATATTTTTCTTTATTTCAATTCTCAATTATTTGGTTTCCATGGTGACCACGAACAAGGAATACTAGATTTAAGTATATAGCTCATTTTTATCACAAATTTTAAAATTGGGACTTTTTTGATAATGAGTATGAAACTATTACGTTTAGGCAAACAAAGTCTTAAACAAACTTACCTATGTGAAAATATTTTAGATGAGTTAACCCTAACATCATTACCCTGTCACCAAATGTTCAACATTATAGTAAGTTTGGTTTAGCAGATACTTATAGGATCAGCTCCCAAAGGCGGACCCTGTATAGAACCAACTAATGAGAATAGTGAAAAAATACAACCAACAGACTGGAAAACAGAAGAAAATAAAATGATGGAATACGAAAATATAATAGAAAACGGTAAGGTAATTATAGAATTTGTAGAACCAATGAATAATTATGATCACAAAAACAGAAGCTACAAAATTCTGCAGAATGCTTTGGATATGCGCAAACAGACTGCTGAAGATAATGTATTCGTTGACATAGGAACTGAAAGACCCTGTAATTCTTTGACAAGTGGTGGAAAAGTTGCCGTTACTCAACTAAAGACTGCGAATGAGCCGGAAAAAAGCATCTGTGCTGAAAACACTAATACCAATAATTATAAAGAAGATATTAATATAAAAACAACACAAGAAAAGGAAAGAAGAAACAACGATAAGAATGAAGAATGTGTAATTCAAGAACTAGAAGAAATACAACATTTAGATGTACAAAGAATAATAGAAAAGCATACTTATATAGAACCTACTAATGAGAATAGTGAAAAAATACAACCAACGGGCTGGACAACAGAAGAAAATAAAATGATAGAATACGAAAATATAATAGAAAGCGGTAAGGTAATTATAGAATTTGTAGACACAATGAATAATTATGATGGGGATTGCATACAAGAAAACGAAATATGTGTCAGGACATGGTTCACTATGTCTCAACTCAAGAAATGGGTGTAAAAGAAAACGAAAACCATACTAATACAGAACTTACTAATATGAATAGTGAAAAAATATAAGCTTATTACGAAGTGAAACTCAGAACAGGAGAAACTGAAATAACAGGAAATGATACGGACCGAGTAATAGACACAACGAATGATCATGATGCGAATAATTTCAATGCTGTCTTTACCACTGAAGAAGATGAAGAAATAAATATTGATAAAGAATGGACGCCAGAAAAAGGAGAAGTAGAAACCTCGACTGGTAATACAGAAGGGGAGAACATAGACGAAAATGAAAGACAGGAAACTAATGAAATGAATGTGGAAGAGGAAGAAAATGAAAACACAGATTATGTTCGTGGGTCTGCTAAAAAAAAAGAGGTCTAGAAATCGTATAGCTACTCCGGAAAATTGGATAAGAAATCGCAGAAAAAATAACAAGCGTGCATGGCTTCCTTATTTGTCATCGCGAAAAAGGTTTATTCCGGGAAAATCAATTAAACATAAGGATTGTTCTAAGTGTCCCAAAAAGTGCAATGAAGCTTTTTCTGAAGAGCAAGCCGGGCGTATTTTTGAACAATTTTGGAAACTTGGAAATGAAGAGGATCAAAGTCACTTTATAGGATCTTTAGTTTCCCAAGAGAAGAAAAAAGTGGTTGTGAAAATTCCAGAAGGAATCGCATAAATACTTACTATTTAAGTAAAGAAGGCACGAAAATTTCAGTATGTAAAGGATTCTTTTTGTCTTCACTGGGGATTAATGAATCAATGGTTTACTCTACCATGAAGGCCAGAAATGTAAATTAATTTGTAGAAAAAATCAAAGCGTGGCAAATATGCAAGTGCAAATAAAATTCCATTAGAAGCCAAGAATTTCATAAAGGATCATATTAACTCATTTCCTAAAGTGCCCTCACATTATACTAGGAAGGATACAAACAAAGAATATTTAGAGAAGGACCTAAATTTGAAAATAATGTATGAACCTTATGAGCAACACTGTAAAGATCACAGACGGAAATCAGAGAAATTTGGATATTACAGGTCGATCTTCAAAAATGAATTTAACTTGTCTTTTCATACGCCAAGAAAAGATATGTGTGACACTTGTTACGTTTTTGAATACAGTAAACCAGAAGAAAAAGAAACACTCCAAAATGATTATGATGAGCATATACTGAGGAAAACGGAGGCAAGAACTATAAAAATGAAGCGAAAGAAAGGGCCGAAAGGGAAGAATCAAATGCTTCAAAACACTTAAAAAGAAAATTTTGAAAAACAAAAATACACATACCAACGGAAATGATGTGAACTGGTTAAAAATAACATGGCTTCAATATCGAAAAGATGGCACGGCACATATGTATTTTAAATACGGAAAAAACGAAGAAAACTTTAGAAAAATACAGGTAGTTAGACGTACGCTGCGGGCAACACAGTCCAAAGACGCTGTTTTAGTGGAAGCATATTCAAGGCCCATACCTATTGGTCGAGAAAAGATGCAAAATTTAAAAGATTATGTAACAAAAAAATTATTCCTACTCAATATCATTTCTACGAATCTTTAAATAGTTTGTAAGTTTATAATAATATTATGAATATCTTACTGAAACTACGTCCTTAGAAAGAATAAACATTTTTGAGTTTGTTCTTTTTTAGGAAAATACCATATTTTTTATAATTTCCCATAACAAACTGTATTAAATTAAATGAACGTAACTTGAATCAAAGATAGATGTTAGAACAACAACGTAACTGCAACATTTAGTAACAAAATCATTTTCAAGTTGGTAAATATCTACCAAAAGTAAAATATTCTATTATGTAATTTTAAAATAAACCCTGACCATTCTACATGTGCAAAAAAGACACCTAAAATCATTTACTGGCATTATTAATAAACGTTTTTGTCCAGCGATAATTTTTAATCGCAATTATCTCAAAACTATCAAAACACTGGTTACGTGGTTGTTGCTCTAAGCCCTCCAAATATTACTCTCATTTTAACACGTAAAAATTAAAAATTGGCGCTCCATGTTGAGCGATGTTTTTATACGAAACATTGTACCTACATTTTGAAGGACATTGTATGATCTAAGCTTTCTACGAGAAAGTAGACTACTTTACTGTTCAATAAATGCTTGTAGGTGATTTTAAGTTCATTAAGATAATTTATTTATAATTAAATCATCTATAAAAAAGACCTTTACATATTTTCTGTAAATTTACGAAAAATGTATGTTTGCGCCGTTTATATGCGTTTATATACGTATTGGTTTTGAACCGATTTTAACCATATAGAGTTTCAATACAGTTCAATGCATATTTTCTATGCTACGGGGACTATAAACAAACCCAAACCCACTCTCAGAAGAATATAGTTGCACACGCACGCACACACGCGCACGCACATGCGCATACGCACGCACACCGACACGCACATTTATAGTTAGATTTACACTCACACGCACATTCACTCGTACATGCACACGCATACGTACACGCATACGCACACGCACACGCACACGCACACGCACACGCACACGCACACGCACACGCACACGCACACGCACACGCACACGCACACGCACACGCACACGCACACGCACACGCACACGCACGACAGCACACCACACGCACACAGCACAGCACAACACACACACACACACACACACACACACACACACACACTCACATGCACACGCACACGCAAAATTCACAATCAAAAGCACACGCATAAGTACACACACACACACACACACACACACACACACACACACACACACACACACACACACACACACACACACTTGTGCGCACTAAAGACAACACATATGCATTCTAACGCACGATACGCGCATACAAGCGCTCACGCATCTGCACACTCACGGACGCTTGCATATGCACATGTAAGTGCACGCGCTCACGCACACACATGCTTTCATGCACGCACACTCATACAAAGCGAAAGTGACAGTAATATCTTTACCTTGTTCTTTAAGTTCAAAAATCAGATTAAGTTTGCATGAAGACCGTTTTATCTGATTTCTCAGAATTTGCCTCACTGATAAACTCATATCTGAACACCTTAAAACTTTATTAGCACTAAAAACATTATTTTGTATTTTCCATACGTTCTTCAACTAAAGCTGCACTTACTTTACTAATCTCGTTGGTCTGTCTGATCTCTTTTTGTCGGTTACTGCACAAGTATTTTTAAATATTTTAAAAACAGGGTCGAAATCTTCTAAACGGATTGGATGCATAGTAGCACTAAGTAAGACCAATACGAGCAAGTAGTGCTAAAACCGTTATGAAAACTTACTAAAATACTTACATTTTGGGTTTTTAATCGTGTATTTTTCTATTTATCTTATATAAATTTATACGTTTCGATAACAATTACAGTTATCTTTTTCATTTTTAATAAATTTGTACTAATATGTCAAGTAATTCTTAAATATATTATCATTTACTGAGAACAATAACTGTAATTGTTATCGAAACTCAAAAATTTATACAAAACATAAATAGAAAAATACACGATTTAAAACTTAAAATGATAAGTATTTTATTATGTGTAATAATTGTGAATTTTCACGTTATAAAAATAGTTGTTCAATTAATTTTGCTAGTATTCTAGATCACTATTTATTCTAGTGACGGTGAGATATAATAAGGAATAAAAAACAAATGTACCCCAGGTCTCGGCAGATATAATGAAATATAGATAAATCAAAACTGATTTCAAACTAGAAACTCTTTTGAATAAGCCTATATATGTAACTCTAACAGGATTTAAATTTCATAATATATGTAAAGTTTAATTTCTGTACTTCTGTTTGAAGTGCATTTTTTGTAGTATTTTACGTGTCCCAATAGAGTAATTTTAGATTGAATTGGTGATGCTTAGGCTGTAACCTATTCTACCTTATGCATTTAAATTAAAAAAAAAACGGTATCCTTTTTTATTTTGTGTATGTAGAATAACTACGATCACTATGTACGTTTGTTTTGTACAATCATAGCTATACTTTCATGATTTACGATTTTTTTAATAAAAGGAAGAGTATGTAGATGGAAAGGGACGGTACACTAAAAAATCGGGTGGTGCATTTACCCGTCGGTAAATTCACGGCGTGGTAATATTCCCGCTTGGTCATTTGCTCGGTATGAAAATATCTCGTATTTTTAAGTTTCATAAAAATAAAATTAGTTGCTAGTATTTTTCATAAAATTTTCGGGCTAAACCTTATAACGAGCACGGTTTCAAGATAATTAATATAAGAAAATTTGGTGCTAGTGTCTTACTAGAAAATTAAATTTTTGCTTGTATTTTAAGAAAAATTTTTGGTTGTAAATGATACGGATATCGCAGTAATCATACATGGTATATCGGGGTGATGCTTGGATTGGATACTAGCCTATTATTCCAAGATGTATTGAGCATATTTTTCTCAATTTCACATTTAAACGGTATTAAAACACAGAAAAATTTTAGCCATATCGATGAAAACATTTTATTTTATTTGATGTTAATCTACAACTTGATTAGTACTGTTAATAAAATTGTGCAGTAATAAGTCATTGGGACATTATTCTTGGCGTAAGTAATTAAAGCAGGGACAAAAATGTAAGAATATCAAGGGATGCTTACATTGGCAGAAATACCGTTTTTTTTTTAAATTTGTACTGTATTAATAATCTAACAAGGTTTAGTTCAAGTTAACAAATTAAATTTGATGATCATAACCACAATATTCTTTCTCTGCTGGGTAGGTATATAGCACTCTTGCAATTGATTGCGTGTTTTCACTGTTATCAAATACCTGTACTTAAGTGGTTTATCAGAAGAAAGACAATTACGTTTCCATTTATTTTATTTTGCATATTTTTCATAAATGAAAATAAGAGAACAAAAGAACAAGAACTGTGAATTTGGTTTGAAATAAGATCATCTCCAAAAATCATGACCACAATATATATGTTATACGTATATTTAAATAGTGTTTAAAGGTTTATTGTAGGTTTTAAAATTTGCCATAAAGAGGAGGCTTAGGCATAGATGCAAAGTAATATTTACATAGATCATCTGCACGGACAACGTGTCTATAATAATACAATACTTTATTTAAAGGATGGGATTAGTAGCGTTTAATTAACACCTTTTAAAATACTCGAGTTTGAGTTGCACAATTTCTTTAGAAAATTTTCTCTGTAAACATTGAGACCCCTGTTTGTCCTGTAGTATTTGATACATACATTTATAGTGATCCCGATTTTAATTAATTAAATCCGTTACGATGTATAATACTCTACAAATGCAAACCTGCTTTTTGTGTGTAGTAATAAACTGTTTTAACGTAAAAAGGCAAACGTTTGAAAATAACATGAAAATGTAAACTTTCACCATTACTATACATATTTAAAGTGCTTAGGTTTGTATCCTTTATCGTAGATAACGAAGTACTGTTTTTGTATTACCTTCATTGCAATTGACGTTTTTTACTTATACAGGGTGTTTCCTAAGTACGGTACATAACTTCAGGAACGCATTCTTCCACTAAAATAAATGCAACTTTGCTTATAAACTATGTCTCAAGAATGCTTCGTTACGGAAGTACAGGGTGTGAAAGTTTCATTGAAAAATTACAGTTTTTTTAATATTGAGACATTTCAATAAAATTTTGCAGTGTGTGAGAGTTAGCAACGGTGCGTATTTTACGCTAAAACCGGGGGATTTACTATAATCAGTAGGCAGGATAATCGTTGCACAATTTGAAAGAAAAAAATGTGGTACACCACTGTTTCTAATCTTTCTCAATTTTTTTGGATTGTCTGTTCCATTTGGACGAAACAATAGCTCTCGTTTTTTTGTTCCTAAGACTAGTTGTTTTCGAGTAAAAAATAAAAAAAACATTGTAGTGCTCCGTGATGTAATAACCAGTGTTCATGAATGAGCCTTGTGGCAAACTTATAATAAACCTATAAAGTAACTAAAGTTTTTACATTGCTTTTAATTATTTTTAAACTGTCCGTTCATGAATGAATACAACACCATTTTTATTTTTTTTATTTAATTACAAATAGCAATCATAAAAATAACCACCACTGACACAGAATTAAAGGAAATGTTGAAAATTACCACCTTCTGATAAAACGCACGATTCCAATCATTTCATCAAAGACTGTCTCACTCGTTCTAAAACTCCTGGAGTATTTCTTATGGCATTACAACTTTGAATTATTCGATTTCTTAAACCATTTTCATCTAATACAGGTGTTTTATACACGAGTGACTTGAGGTGACCCCCTAAATAAAAGTCCAAAGGATTCAGATCGGGACTGCAAGGTGGCCAAGCTTGAGGACCTCCCCGACCAATCCAGCGATTAGGAAAAGTGTTGTCGAGGTATTAACCTGCAACAAGGCTGAAATGAGCAGGGACACCGTCGTGCATAAACCATAAATTAGCTCTCACCTGAAGAGGCACCTCTTCTAATAGAACGTTTAGTTCGTCGGCTAAAAACTGACTATACGAATTACCATTTAGTTGCCTCATCAGTAAATAAAACTGTACTCAAAAAAATGTTGTTATGAGCCATTGTATGGAATATCCACCTACTAAAATTTAGCCTTGGTTGAAAATCGCGTGATAACAGAGCCTGTACTCGTTGTATATGGTACGGAAATAGTAGAGAAATTTTCAAAACTTTCCAAACAGTCTTTTGGGTTAGTTGAAGCAGTTGTGCTATCTTTCTGGTACTAGTAGAAGGATTTTCTTCTATTTCTCGTAGTATAGCATCTTCTAGCATAGGCGTTGTTACTGTTCGAGGTCTACCAGGAACTTCCGACTTATGCTTAAAACTGCCGGTTTCACTCAATCTGGCGTGTAGCTTTCGAAATGTTTTAGCATATGGCGTTACTCTATTCGGATAACGTTGATGATAAATTTGACGAGCTTCTACTGAATTTCCATTTGCTAGGCCATAAATGAAATGCATCTGAGCCAATTCAACGTTAGTAAAGTTATTCATTTTATGTTCTGAATGCTTTACACAAAGGTAAATACGGTGACAAGTAAAATGTCAACAATTCCACTACTAAACAGGCAACTGGATAATAAAATACATATTTATACCTTCATACAAATATTCCTTTTTTTAAGGCCGAAGCCGTAGTATTAGACAAAAAATGTTAAATAACTTTTTTGTTGTACATTGTTAAGACAGTTTCAAAATAATTAAAAGCAATGAAAAAACTTTAGTTTCTTTATAGGTTTATTATGAGTTTGCCACGATACTCATTCATGAACACTGGTTATTACATCACGAAGCATTACAATGCTTTCTTTTACTCGAAAACGACTACTCTTAGGAAAAACAGACGAGAGCCATTTTTTTTTGTCCAAATGGAACAGACAATCCAAAAAAAATTGAGAAAGATTAGAAATAGTGGTGTGTCGTATTTTTTTCTTTCAAATTGTGCAACGATTATCCTGCCTACTGATTATAGTAAATACCCCGGTTTTAGCGTAAAATACGCACCGTTGCTAACTCTCAAACACTGCAAAATTTTATTGAAATTTCTCAAGTGGTTATGGAAATATTAAAAAAATTGTAATTTTTTAATGAAACTTTCACACCCTGTACTTCCGTAACGAAGCATTTTTGAGACATAGTTTATAAGCAAAGTTGCCTTTATTTTAGTGGCAGAATACGCTCCTGAAATTATGTATTGTACTTAGGAAACACCTTGTATATAATGATCTATAATGAACGAAAAATTGTTGTTTTATTACCTCTAAAATTTTTAATTTAAAAGTTTTGTTAATAAAGTCTAAATGCAAAAAACGCTAGCAACAAATTCCATTTTGTAGTTTTGCACTAAATTATGATACATGATTTATCCTGACACCATGCTTTGTTATAAGGTATCTGTGATTTCCATAACCGTTTAGTTAAAAATACCAAGCTTTGTTATAACGTCTCCTTGATTACCATAGCGCTGTTTCATAAATTTAATAAATTTCGTAAAAATGCGACGATCAAATACCTTTTGACAGTTAAAAAATAGCACCAAATTAGCATCAAATTATGGTGGTATCATGCTTTGTTATAAGAGTTTTGTGATTTTCATGACGTTTTAGCCCAAATTTTTTTAAGAAATACGAGCAAGAAATTTTATTTTAGGATAACCAAATAGCACCAAATTATAATATATCAATAATTCTGACACCACGATTTGTTATAAAGTTTTCATGATTTTTATAACGTTTTAGCGCAAAAAATATATGAAGTATCCAAGCAATAAATTTTATTTTAGGATAGCAAAGTAAAACCAAATGAGCACCAATTTGTGGTATATCAATTATCCTGACACCATGATTTTTTATAAGGATTTCATGATTTCCATAGCGTTTTAGTCCAAAAATTTTATGAAAAATAGGACCAACTCATTTTAATTTAAGGTGTAGTACCAAATTAGCCCAACATTATAATGTATCAATCATCCTGATATTATGTTTTGTTATAAGGTTTTTATGATTTTTATAACGTTTTCGCCCACAAATTTTATGAAAAGTGCTAACAAGAAATTTCACTTTAGGTAACAAAGTACCACCAAATTATGCTATATCAATCATCCTGACACCACGCTTAGTCATCAGCTTTTTGTAATTTCCATGACGTTTTAACCAAAAAATGGTACGAACATTACGAACAAATTTCGTTTCAGGGTAAGAAAGTAGCCCCAAATTATGGTATATCAATCATTCTGTTAGCATGGCTCGTTATAGGGTTTTCAGATTTTCATAAAGTTTAAGCTCAAAAATGTTATAAAAAATACGAGCAACAAATTTCAGTTTAGGGTAGCACAATAGCTCCAAATTAGTACCAAATTATGGCACAAAAATGATATCCATACAATTGTTAGCTAAGCACTTGTACCGGGTGGTCAGCCATATCTCAGGAATGGATTATACCACAGGTTCGGAAAAAAATTTTTTATAACAAAAGTGGCCTCGAGAAACGCCTAGAAATTATTTTCAGAATTGTAGGTCCACCGCTAGAGGGCGTATTTGACAGTTAAAATTTTAAAAAGCAAAATTTTTCAAAATTTACTCAATTAAGGGGCATATTAAATATTATAATCAGATTCCTCGACAAATTCTGCATATTTTTTATTTGACAAGTTTTAGTCTATCTCTTCAAATAGGGGGGGGAACCTTGTTACGAAAAAACGCCTTTAATTCAGGTTCTGCTTGACCGATTTTAATAAATTTGTTGTTTGAAAGAGTTTTTGTTAAACAATAGAAAATTTGTAAATTTGAAGCAATCTGACTAATAACATAAATGCTAGAGGGCGCTGTTTAATATTTTTTTAATATTGTGTTTTCTCTTTACAATTTTAAATGGAAGCATAAAAATTTAAGTAGGTCTTTAAAAAGTAAACTAAACTAGTAATAAAACAGTAAAAACTGCAAGTCGATATCTTTTGCCTATCCTGAGATATCGTAAGAAACAGGTAAATGGCGGGAATTGTTCTTCCAACGTCTAGTAGGCTAGTTCGCGTTAACGGAAATTATTAAATTTAGCCTGGATGAAAAGATCTTACATTGTTCTGCAGTAATTTAAACTGTTATCATACTAATGTTATGGTTGCCGCTAGGTACCTAAATGTAATGCTGTCGCTACTAACAATGAGAACAGACTATAAAATAATAGTGTGATAAATCTAACAATTAAAACCTTAAATAAATAACTAATTAGTGTCGCTCTAGATGTTCGAAATGTCGTCCATTATTTTCAATGCAAAAAATCAATAACATTTGCCTCTGTTCTACCTCTGCGTTGTCTTCGGTACACAGGAAGATTCACATTTCCAATAGCACCCACACGGTGTGCGAGTCGGAGAAAAACTTTTCTGCTGTGATGCCGTCTGTTTGGGTACCGCAATGCATACACTCTAGCAGCAACGGTTGCATTTCTCATACATTCAAAATAAACTGCCAACATATCAAATGCTTCTTCATTTGTAAGAATCATTTTGGTACGAAAAGATAAAGAAAGTCTATTGAATGCAACACGATGAATAATTTTTGACATATGCGTGAAAATCATAGCTTGCTTGTTTTCAACAGGGAATTTATTTTATATCTTACATGGCCCTCTTTACTAATTTTGTTGTCATCAGTAAATCGTAATTCATATTTTAAACTGTATTTGTTGTTGCTGGGCGAATATCGGTTTTTATTGACATTTTATGCATTTGATTTACTAACACATCACTTGAAAACAAATATAACACTCTTATATAATTAAAAAAATGTTAGATTTATCACATTATTATTTTATAATTTGTTCTCATTGTTAGTAGCGACAGCATTACATTTAGGTAATCTAGCGGCAATCATAACATTAGTATGATAACAGTTTAAATTACTGCAGAACAATGTAAGATCTTTTCATCCAGGCTAAATTTGATAATTTCCGTTAACGCGAACTAGCCTACTAGACGTTGGAAAAACCATTCCCGCCATTTACCTGTTTCTTACGATATCTCAGAATAGGAAAAAGATATCGACTTGCAGATTTCACTGTTTTATTACTAATTTAGTCTACTTTTTAAAGACCTACTTAAATTGTTATGCTTCCATTTAAAATTGTAAAGAGAAAACACAATATTAAAAAAATATTAAACAGCGCCTTCTAGCATTTATGTTATTAATCAGATTGCTTCAAATTTACAAATTTTCTATTGTTTAGCAAAATCTCTTTCAAACAATATCAAATTTATTAATATCGGTCAACCAGAACCTGAATTAAAGAAGTTTCTTCGTAACAAGGTTCCCACTCCCCCCCCCCCCCCCGTTATTTGAAGAGATAGACTAAAACTTGTCAAATAAAAAATATGCAGAATTTGTCGAGGAATCTGATTATAATATTTAATATGCCCCTTAATTGAGTAAATTTTGAAAAATATTGTTTTTTAAAATTTTAACTGTCAAATACGCCCTCTAGCGGTGGACCTATAATTCTGAAAATAATTTCCAGGCGTTTCTCGAGGCCACTTTTGTTATAAAAAAATTTTTCTCGAACCTGTGCTATAATCCATTCCTGAGATATGGCCGACGGCCGTTCTTACTTGGCCACCCGGTACATTGGCTGCCCTACCTTTACGCTAAGCAGACACAGCCCTTAATTTTCTGCTAATAATAGGCGTTCTAATTTTCGTATAGTAACAAATTAGTACGAAATTAGCACTAAATTACGGTATAGGTTTCAAACGATTGTGCTGCAATGGCTCTGCTAGCTGTAGGTGCGACTAATACTTATTTCTTTCAGATTTGCAATGGGCACCTCACACGCTCCTGCCAATACTGAATTCAATAGCCGGGACATCCCTACTACATCCATTTCTACAAGTTTTACATACTAATCTCCACATTAGAATTGCCGTCAACGTGACCATATAGTGGTATTACACCTACACCAAGAACCAACAAATCACACCTTCAGCTCTCAAGAAGTTTGGAATAGCCTAACCAATGAACTGTTACTAATTAAAATCTAACGTTAAGAATGTCTTTCGAAATTAAAATTTATATCATAATTTAATTAACACAATAACACAAGATAAATTTGAATGTACTGCCAAATAACACATAATATGCGAACATTGTTCATAAATACATACTTTTTGTTTGCTTTGTTATTTACAATTTTCTAATCATCTTGCTTATTTGCTCTTTATTTAAACATCCTTTTCAAAAATAACTAAATATTCAATTGCGTCCTGTTTAGAAGAACTATTTGATTTTTTCTGAAAAGTGTTAAAACTTAATGATCCTAACAGCAAGTGGAAAGTGACACACTTAACTAAAAGGTAACGTTTAATAATATTAATTCACAGTATTAATAGTTGCAGGTTTGCTTTAATTTAACTGTTATTGGATTGAAGTTGTAATTAGGTTATGTATTTTTTTAATCTTTTACTATCTAGTACCACTTATTGAGCATTTTTACCTGTTTGAGACATTTATAAACACAATATGCAGAAGTAAGCGTTACTTAAACTTTACTAGATTCGTCATCATGTTCCGTCACTTCGATAAGTCTTGTATTGTCAAAGGCGTTTGGTTCCCAATAAATCCTGTAGATTTTAAATAATCATCTAAATGCCAACCGCAGTTTTCAGGCTGGTAAGCAGTAAGCGACAATTGTTCTTAAAGTTTTTTGTTGTAGGGATATCCAGCATGGTGGTATAGTGTTCGAGTGTTTTGAAAAACTGTTCGCTGTCATCTTTCACAGCACATTTTTTCAAAAAAATCCGATATCTTGCATCATTAACTTTGGTACAGTGATTCACGCCATACATTTTTTGCAGTAAACTCTTGCAGTCTGCATTTTTTCGTCAATGAAAGTATCGGCTGCATCAGTTAATGATCCAAAATTCTTTGATACTTTTCATTCTTGAAAAATATTTTAAATGGTTTAATTTTTCCTTTATTGTAAAATGCTGCCGTGTAATCACAACCTGTGTATGCATGGAAAGCGGGTAGACTTTGACATAATTTAGATACCAACTTCAATGCTAAATCGGTGCAATGAATTCAATCAAGGTGTACGTTATGTTGTTTTTTTGTCGCTGAATTAGCTATCCAAATTTCAGATTGTGAAATTTTGTGCATATTTCCCAGCAAATTACCAAAACATCAGTATGAGAAGCTTTTATTAAATTCTTCGTGATGACATATATAATCAACTTCTTCAGTTTTTTTTATGTAATTATCCTGAGCTTGATGCGAGTAGCATTGATGTTCAACGGTTAAAAATATTTTTTTGTTTTGGATTATTGGGACCAAATTTTTGTTCTCCCAATAATCAGGCAAAAACTGTACCAGAGCCTCCTTAAAACGATAATTTTTAAGACTTTGCAAAAAATCTTTAGGCCTAATTTGTTGAGGTCATGAAAGTTTATATGGAATATAGTAGTAGTAGCACGTGTTATCAATTTGGATATTTTAGGTTATTAACTGCTCCAAAATAATGCTCAGTGTTTACTAGTGTATCGCTTTCCTTCTCAATTGCATGAACAAATAGCTTACGCACTCTCTTTCATACGGTGGACGCGCCGCTACAATTCTGCGTCCTCTTCTATCGCACGGGATACTTTGCTCGAACCTCTTTGTCGCACATTTCCATTCGCATCAAAATTTCACTTTTCAAAACTCGACAACTCTATACGATGATATTCGTAGTGAAATAGCGCTTATTTTGATATAATATTTATTTATTAAACAAATGGGTGAAAGTAACTAGTATCGACTTACCTGTTTATACCTGTCAACCTAGTAGTTACGCCAGGCAAAAATAGACAACCCAATGTTTGTATATTCCATAGGCGTCATACTTTCGGTTGGTATTAAATTTATTCGTTAAACTCGTGAGTAAATGTTTAATAAAAGATCATTTTTGAATTTTTAATTAATCATAGTTTGGCCAGGAATTTTTTAGCCAACCTACTCGCGATATATTTTTTAACAAACTAAATTTG